>JAINUV010001401.1:0-133319 GCA_020205505.1 Panax japonicus | reverse complement strand
TATCTCAAACTTGGACGGTCCAGATGATTTATTGAGTGAGCGGAAAATTCAAAATCATTTAGTATTTTATTAGATAGATATATGTGTGTGTGTGTGTGTGTGTGTGTGTGTGTGGTGGTGTGGCATGGGGTACTATAGTAATCACATCCTTATTATAGGATAAAGCATGGTGTGGATTTGATAAATTCAAAATCGCATATGAAACCCGCTTGTGATTGGTGCGATGTGGTTTTGAATCATGCGGTGCGATTTTGATTCCAAAACTAATTGAAACTACCAAATTTATGTAATTTAAATTAACAATTTAACATCACATAATATTAAAGTTGTAAAAGAGATCAAAGCAAAGGTACATGAATTTTTATCCCCGTTCTACACATCCAAAAAGGAAAAAAACAAGCAGCAAGAAAGAATATGCAGTACTACTTCACTACAACATTCGAGTTTCAAAAGCAGGTTGATAACTTAAGAGAGTTGCCTCATGATTTGTCTAATTCCAATAATTTCAATTCTTTAATCATAAAAGATATTGAATCAAAATAATTAAATTATATATAATTTTGAAATATATATACATATATATGTTCAAGCAGTGTGTAAATCCAATAATTTTCTACAATTAAGAGATACTTTATAAGATTGGTAATGGTGATCATGTAGATCGATACCATCCAAGTTCATAATTAGTAGCTTAATTTTCATGAGAGGTTCATTACACAAGATTAATTAAAACATCTCACATGTGATAGGATTGTATAATTAATTAATTTTCATGGTATAATTTGGTTTCAATTTTATACGTGCGATTTTGACTAATAATCAAACCGAAATCGTAAATTTAATTTTTCAACTCACCTAAAACCGCCACATACACCGAAACTGTTGGTACAATTTTAATTTGTGCGATTTCAATTCCAATTTAGTTCCTTGATCAGCCCTACTTATTATTGATTTAATTAAGGACAAGATTGTCATTTCATTTATTTTATAAGGTTATTTTTTATAATATAAAATATTTTATTTTCCCATCCTTTCTCATCACTTCAAATCTAGGAGAAAATTTTGAGCCAAAAATTAAATCAATTTTACCTCCAAATCCCCTCTTCCTCACTAAAAAAGTCACAAACATGTGATTTGGAGAAATTTTAATTCTTTTCCCCTCCCCTCTCCTCCCCTCCCCTCCCCTCCCCTCCCCTCAAATAAAAACTTACAAATACTTCCCCTTCCCTCAAATAAAAACTTACAAATATTTCCCCACCCCTCAAATAAAAACTTACAAATACAGTATTAGAGATATAAGTGAATTTTATTTTTTTAAATTAGAACTACTATTAAAAAATAAAGACATTTAAATAGGTATGTTATTTCAAAGTAATGCTCTTGAACCATGCCGATACCATGTATAGTAATATATTCACGTCCAACTACAATTGCAAATGCTTATCAATACATGTGATTGGTAAAAATTATAAAACCCCACTTATTACACATCTCTCCAAAAAAAACTACCACTAATACTCATCCACATAATTACTCAATATAAACCTTTACTTTACATCATTTTCCTTATTAAATCATGAAAACCAAATTATTCCCCCAATCCATCTACCAAAATTAGTTAAATCCCCCAATTTAAAATTAGAGATACATTTGTAACAGTATGCTCCAATAGAAGCTCAAAATTAAAACTTTGATTACAGATGTTCTCAAAAGAACAGGATAATTCTATTACTTAAAAAAAACAAGGATGATACATTAATAATGATAAAAACAAATGGACAATGCGGACGCCTATAAGAACATGACTAAGAAGGAGGAACAAGAAATGCGAGAGCAACAAAACTGAAATCCCAAAGCTATGGAATATGGACACACCAATCATGGTGCAAGTTGTTGCTAAAATGAATCCTTGCGATGGCCGACTGACTCTACTTCGAAAGCCCAACTTCTGAGCTGGGCTTTCTGAGCTCAACATGAGTGAGACGAGGTAACAATATATTTGCAGCTTGGTAACTCATGCAGCGCCTCACTAATTATCTTCAAATAAAATCACCCCAAATAACAATTTGAAGCTCAAGCTACATTATCCTGCACGAACATGTCCCTTCATTCCCATTTTCATATTCATTATCAGATCGACCATCATCACTGCTACAAGGAGGAGTTTGTAACGCAAGTGTTCGAGAAAAAACATTTAATATATACATATGTTTGCAAGACATGTGCATGAAGACTCGTAATGGACAATCGTTAGCCTTTAGAGTCATACAGATGCACTAAACAACAAACTCCACAAGCACAGCATCGAAGTGGAGAATATTCCCAGATTACAAAAGAAGAAAACCAACTGGAAAGGCTCATTTTTGTGCTTATAATGAAAAGCGGAGAAAAGTTTATGGTACTTCATTGACAAAAAGCACGTCAGAAATATGAAGGGTCGAAATTCGAAAGATGCTCTATATATGAACACCATCAGATTCCGTTAACAAATTCTTTTGAAGAATTTCAGGATTCCAACATAAACAAGAAAAACAAGTTTTGCTGGCAAAAGGAGGAGAAAACATGTTACAGGAGCTTCCATAGTCTTAGAAGCCAGTTCAGGTCTTGCTTTTTCACATTTTACAAAATCTTTCTTGCAACAATATAACCAAGGCGCCCTACTTTAACCATGCTTGGCACTGCTATATAACATAGCACAATTGAATAACGAGAAATAACAAGTTCGGTACTGTATTGACTACTATAAGCTAATCTTAAAATCACTTCATAACATAGTAATGTATAATTCAAAAGAAAGACGAGAGAACTAGAGCCTTTGATTCAATTATTCTCACAAAGTCTATCCAAGGGCATGACTTGGCTTCTAAATAGTTAATTTAGGTCTTTCGTCAGTTTCAATGAGAACATGGCTTAGTTTCTACATAGTTGAATAAATGTATTTCAGCAACTGGAGTCCGATCAACATTGGGCACAAACAATGCATAAGAACACAAAGGAAAGAGAAGAATATTTGTAGTTGTTTGGAAAGAGAAAATAAAGTTACTAATAGATTGAAAATGTGTTTAGATAAGTGAGTACAAGAATATCATAGGAAACAAAATATTAGATAAAATCAAAATCTAATGAAGATTTCATATAGATAACCACCTAGAAACTTATTTTAAAGAATAATCTGATAATAGAAAATAATTTGCTTTTCACACCAACTGCAAATATAACTCATTAAGGTTTGCTATATAAAATGAAGCAGAACTTTCTTTTTTTACCCTTTTTTTTTCTCGCAAATACCAGGTCAGATATAAACTTGAAAACACCTTCACTTGGATCTAAAAGGGTTAAATGTTTTCTAAGTCACTGTACTTTACGTCAACTTACAAATGAATCACTGAACTTTTTTTTCTTAGAGTCAACTCACTGTATTCGACTTTTCTAACACAAAGTTAAAAAAACCGTTAAATGCTTTGACTTTAACGGAAAAAGACAGCTAAGCTGTTGAGTTGTAAAAAAAAGCTAATGTGGCGTCCTTGTGTGACGTGGCAGTAATTATGTGGATTTGGAGGAAAATTTTAATGAAGAAAATGAAAAAAATATTTTAAAGTATAATATAAATTTAAAAAGTGTGCCAAAAAACAAGAAACTAAATAAAAAAATATATTTAATTATTTTTGTAGTTAATATCAAATAAAATTTATTTAAAATTAAGCCATTTATAAAATACAAAATTCAAAAATATGCTAATTAAAATAAGGGGAATGTGAAATATATTTAGGGGGAAATGAAAGAAAATTATAATAAAATCAGAAAATTTAGCAAAAAATACATGACAGAAACTAAAAAATAAAGAGTTATTTAGTTATTTTTGTAATTAATAGAAAATGTTTTTTATATAATTATTACTACCTCCGTCCCACAATAAGTGTTTTTTTAAGCTTAATATTTTTTTTCAAAATAAGTGATGTGTTAGAACTCCAATACAATTTTTGCAATATTTTCTCATATATGCCCTTATGCATTCAATGGTATTTATTGCATCTTACCATCACTACAATTAAATGACACTCATTAACTCTTCAACTTCAAAGAAAATATATTAAGAGTATTTTTGTCATTTTAGCTTGTGTATTGGTATATGTGATTTAAGCTAAAAAACACTTATTATGGGACGGAGGTAATAACAAATATAATTGAGAAAATTATAAAAATTATAAAATTAAAAATCTTTTCAAATTCGGACATTAAAATTATAATCAAGTCAATTTGATGATAGTTTTTTTTTTCTAACTAGGATAAATAAATTTGTACTTTTACATGCAAATAATTTTTATCAAATAATTTTTATTTTAATTTTATCAAATAATTTTTATTGTAATTTTAATTTTATCAAATAATTTTTATTTTAAAATTATACAAAATTTAAATTTTATAATTTAATTTAATCAAATTTAAGAAATTATCATTTTTATTAAAAAGAGCAGGAAAAAAAAACCAAACTTAAAAAAAGAAATCGGGTGCTCTCTCTCTCCTTCTCCTCTGTTCCCCTTCCCCCTTTTCCCTCCCTGTTTGACCCTTCCCCTCCCTGTCATCTGTTCTCCTCTCCCCGTCCCTCCATCCCCCCGTCCTTCTTTCCCTGCCACAATCTCCCCCTTCCCCGTCCTTCGTCCCTTCCCCACCATACCTCTCTCTTCTTTGATTTCTTTCTTCAACAAATCCAAATCTACGAAATAAAAATTAAAATTGATTTAAAATATGCAGATTTTGTGAATTTTAGGGATTAATTTTCTATTTGGGCGTAAAGTGGCGGCTTGGACTTGTGGTGATTCATTAATGGCCTTGAACTGTGGATGTGGTTTGAGATGGTAAGCTTGGTAGTTTTTTGGGAGATTATTTTTTGATTTATGGTAGTTTGTTTCTATAGATCCGATTTTGGGGTTGGATGATTTAATGTTAAAGTGTACTTTTTATTTTTCATGGAGGTTGTGAAGGTGGTGATTGCAGATGGGGATCGACCATGGATGGTGTTGGTGTGGAAGATGATGGCGGCGTAGGTAGATTGATGTTTTTTTTTTGCCTTTTAATTTTAATTTTAATGTTATTTGAAAAAATAAAATTAATTATTTTGTTGAAACCGTTATTATTTTTGCAAGTGAAAAATATCATTTAATTATCTTATTTTATTAAAATTTATATTATAATATTTAAACATTTGTTTTATTTCACTTTTTAACATTAATTTTTCATGTATGAAGAACCATGTCATCAATAGATACCACATTCAAAATATTAATTTATATTAATATTTTGTTTTATTTTTTTGCTATATTGAGTGAAATCTAAATATACTTCACATTCCACTTAATTTTAATTAGCATATTTTTGGATTTTATATTTTATAAATGGCTTAATTATAAATAAAATTTTGTTTGATATTAATTACAAAAATAATTAAATATCTTTTTTATTTATTTTCTTGTTTTTTGGCACTTTTTAAATTTATATTATATTTTAAAATATTTTTTTCATTTTTCTTCATAAAAAAATTTCTTCAAATCCACGTAATCACTACCACGTCACACAAGGACGCCACATTAGCTCTTTTTTTTACAACTCAACAACTTAGCTGTCTTTTTTCGTTAAAGTCAAAGCATTTAACGGTTTTTTTAACTTTGTGTTAGAAAAGTCGAGTACAGTGAGTTGACTGTAAGGAAAAGAAGTTCAATGACTCATTTGTAAGTTGACGTAAAGTACAATAAACTTAGAAAGCATTTAACCCGATCTAAAAAGCATTATGGAAAAATAAATTAGCAAAAGTATTAACAATTTAATCGACTAGTTGCATGTTCAACCTAAGCTAGACCCTGCTCGCTACTTTATCTATCATCCAATCCACATCCACAAAAAAACGGATGAAAGTTTGATACTTCTCACCTATTCAAATGAGATGGGTTAGAAGAGCGCACAAGGCAAGTCCCGTGTTAAGATCAAAAGGTTCGATTAGAGGATGAGGATGACGATGAGGATGAGGATGAGGAGAGATGGTGTGGAAGCTTTTCCAAAACTATAGTTTCCAAAGACTATCTTATACACTTTAGCCATCAATTTTGGAAGGAGAAAAAATGACTACTTAAGTGATGTAACTAATAGATGCTAGCTACTTGGCTTTATATGCGCATGGTGGGGTACAGAGTATCACACTTGTAGAGACTAAACAAGAAGATGATAAAAAGGGCTCATTGGTTTATTACGTCCTTCGCTATTAGAAAATTCTAATTTTTTGATTCTTTTCCAATCTTCCAACAAGAAAATACAATTTAATTCCCCAACAATTGGAGGTAGTATGAACAGTAGTTCCTCACCATGCTTTTGATGAAAGTCATGTTACGAAATACAATAGGGGTACATTTCTTCAAATCACTAAGTTGGTACAAATTACGTTTATCCGGAACGTCGTATACTAAAGATATAGATATAAAACTAATTGAGATATAGGTAAAACTCGTTGAGTTGTTCTAGAGTGAGTGTCGCAATAAGAGCATTTCTAATGAAATTATGCAAAGTTAGAGCTTGCTTGACACCAACAAGATGCTCATTTGACTAAATAAGTTGGCACTCTCCAGAATCTTTTTTTCACATATTAGGAATTATAAGTGTTCTAGATTTACTGGTGTGATTTTCATACTTTGCAAACATCATTAATGTTTTAGAGGATGAATCTAGATATTTGATCTTAGTCTTCCACTAGATTTGATCTTACCCATTGTTCGTATGGCCAAGGGTTATTTAAGAGGAAGCTCCTCATTTTATAAATCAAGCAAAGTTATAATTATTGTTATGCAATAAAAGCTTAAGTAAACAGGGGAAAAAGTTTTGGGTCGCCACACTTGTTGTTTCTAAATGAAATATATCATGTTTTGGAACGTTCTTACCAAAATGCAGTTAATTAGTTATCATTTTAGCATACTAACAGTGTTCTAAAAATCTCTGTCTGGACGCTAGGGCCCCCTGGCGCCCCCGCCTAGGCCCAAGGCGGTAAAAAAATCCTTCCAGAAAATTAGGTGGAGTATAGACAGTTTTTTTTTTAATAACTACCCAAACCAGATCTTCATATATTTATTTTTTTAATGATTTACCATATTCATAATGCAAGTTGTAGCATATCAAATCACAAGAAGTGAACAATATCAATTCAAAATGGATATTTTTATTATAGTTGTAATTTTTTGAACTTGTACCAACTTCAAATTATATAAATGATGATACATTTGTAATATTTAGTTTAATTCAATATAATTCTTAAATTTATGTTTAGTTTTTTAAGTTTTAATATTAAATTGAATTCTTGAAATTTTAAATTTTATTATTTAATAAAAATCTTGTTTATGAATAAAACTAATACGTTAAAGATATGTTTGAACTTTCAACAATTGCATGTTTGTGTTTGAACTTTGACATTGACAATATGGATGTTTTTGAACTTTAAGCAAAGGCCTTTATTATCTTTATTATAGATTGTTTTGTTTTATATTATTGATTTGTTTGGCACTGTTCTAAAAATCTCCGCCTAGGCACTAGTCCCCTCTTGGCGCCCCGCCTAGACGCTAGGCCCCCTAGGCACCTCACCTAGGCCCAAGGCGGCAAAAAAATCCCTCCAGAAAATTAGGTAGGGCCTAGGCGGGGGTTTATGCGGAGAGATTTTTTTATTTTAATAACTACCCAAACTAGATCTTGATATATTTATTTTTCTAATTATTTACCATATTCATAATACAGGTTGTAGCATATCAAATCACAACAACAAGTGAACAATATCAAGTCAAAATGAATAATTTTATTATAGTTGTAATTTTTTGAACTTGAATCAACTTCAAATTATATAAATGATGATACATTTGTAATATTTAGTTTAATTCAATATAATTCTTAAATTTATGTTTAGTTTCTTAAGATTTAATATGGAATTAAATTCTAGAAATTTTAAATTTTATTATTTAATAGCAATCTTGTTTATAAATTTATAAATAAAACTAATACGTTAAAAATATGTTTGAACTTTGAATAATTGCATGTTTGTTTTTGAACTTTGACATTAGCAGCAATATGGATGTGTTTGAACTTTAAGCAAATACATTTATTATCTTTATTATAGATTATTTTGCTTTATATTATTGTTTTGTTTAGATAAATGTAAGCTAAAATATTAAAAATGGCTTAAAATAAAAAATTCCTCCCAGGCCCCGCCTAGGACCCCCTGGCTGCCCACCTCCCGCCTAGTGCCTTTTAGAACATTGTAATATTTAGATAAATGTAAGATAAAATATTAAAATTAGCTTAAAATAAAAAATCCCGCCCAGGCTCCCTAGGCGCTAGGCCGCCCCCCCCCCCCCCCCCCCCCCCCCCCCCGCGCCCGCCTCCCGGCTTTTAGAACATTGCATATTAATAACCATGGAATGAGCCCATAAAAATCATAGTATATGCTAGTTACTTGGCTTCGTATGTACAATGTGGTGTACGAAGTATCATACTTTTAGAAAATGCAGGCAAGGAAATCGTACTTACTCAAATTGGGATTTTAAAATGGTTGAGAGAAATCCACAAAGAGTGTCTTGATCGAGAGTTTGAAGAGGGTAGAAGAATAAGCAAGTAACATCAAGGCAACTCTTCGCATAATATAAGTAGAACCTTCAAAGTTTGTCTGGATAGCAGAGAATCGAAAGTCCATTCTATAGAAATGAGAGGGGTATATTTAGAGCCGAGGTACCTCTTAGTAAGTAGTCATGTGTCTGACATGTAACTTCAAGTCACTTACCAAAGTAGCCCTCTTTATTTAGTTACTTTTAGTGAATCCCAAGTCGTCCTAGTCATTGGTACAAATCCCTCAACCAATTCCCTGTAGAAGGCACTAGTATTGAAACTTTATAGTGAGGTGTATATGGTTCGGTATCAATTTGACATTATATTCACTGAAGCAGTATAATTCATTCAACAACAGGCCAACAAAAGGCTCCTTTTTTTTTTGCAACAACAGGAATTTGAGTACCATATGAAATATCTGAAAGAGAAAACCTATTCAGACATCCCACATATATGATGAAACACAAGCAAAGGAAAAGAATAGTAGCAAACATTTGAAGAAAACATTTAGTGACAGTGTACTGCAAAAGCTCTAGAACCTACACCACACGCATACTTGTACATGCATAAGAGCACAATTACCAAAAAGTCATGGTGGGACTTCCATGCATGGTTGAGGGATAACAGATAAAAGAAAATATTCTTTGAATCGAGTTCCAATTAGATATGAAATTCTCATACCTGGCCTCAAATTCTCGGATCTCAACCAGCTCTCCTCCAGACACATCTGTCCACTGCACTTTCCTCCTTTCCGCATGACCAGGAACATCGCTATCCTTTTCGCGTAAGGCCTCACTCACATTACCAACTCCACTAGAAACAGGAATGTTAGTCGTTGTCTTCTTCAAGCTACTTTTAAGATCAACCTTTTTTGAGATAATATCATTGTCAAGAGAAATAGTGGTATGAGTCTCGTCCTTCCCCTTGTCAGTAACAGGAGGTTCTTGCAAGATGTCATGCTGATGGGTCGGACCTACTTTCAGAGAAGAAGGGCTTTCAAGTCCTGCGGCAGCGCGACCAAAGCAGACAAAGGAGGCGCACCCGCGTCGGTTCTTACCTGAAGCCAGCTGGAGATCAGATTCTTGGTCCACCAACCGGTACTGATTCCACGGTGCAACTCTCATGGGTTTTTCTTCGTTCTTCTGACCGAAGAGAAGTAGGGTCAGGCCCTTACTATACCCAGAAGCTGAAGAAGAGAAAAACCCTCCTCCTTCCACTGCCAATAACATCAGATCTGCTCATCTGGGCACCATATATTACTCTGCATATAACTTGTTCACCTTCAAACAACTCAAAGCCACCTGCTCTTAACCACAGAGTCGTTCAGAAATGAGAAATGTCAGCAAAACTAAACAAAATGAATTGAAAGCTAAGTACTTTCGATATTCTAACAAACCCAGAGACAACCAAAGGTCAAAAGGAATGGTAGAAAAGAACTTTTGGTGTAATGAAGATTTTTTTTTTAATTTCTTCGTTGCTTCGTGCCCATAATTAAATGAAACCAAGTGTTAGTTTCCCATAGTTTGCAAACATAAAAAATTCAGACTGGTGATAAGCAATATAAATGTACTAAGAAAAAAAATGATATCAAATTTATGCACCTGTTAGAATCATGTAAAAAACGAGTACAATAAAAGGTCGAAAGTCTGACAAAACTACAGTCAGCAAAGCTTTGACATACAAGATCACCGAACAAATTTTTGAAAATTGGAAAACTCTTCCAAATAAATCTGAGTTACTTTGCCTACTTGCAACAGAACTAAACACAAGCATAACCTTTTAACAGAAAAAGAAAAGAAAAAAGGTAAACAAATAAGAGATCATAAAAAGGATTAATACTCTGAATAAAAGAATCTAGGAGGGAAAGCAAAATGAGAGAGACAATTGACAAGAAAAGAGTAAAAATCACTCTAAATTTGCTCATCCATAACACACAAGAGATCTTCAAAGAAAAATCCATAAAAAGCAAAATTCTTCAAAATAAGCCAAAACATTCCCAAATTTTTCTATATAAACTTTAACTTTGCTCAATTTAACTAGCAGTTTACATATACATATACATATACATATATATATATAGAGAGAGAGAGAGGGGTTCGTAATTACAATTGCAGAACTAATAAGGCAACAAAAGAGCTGCAAAAAATAAAAAAATCCCAACAAGCAAAACTTTAGCTCTCTCGCAAACTTCATCACCGAAGCAAGCAACTAATTACAACTGCCATTTTTTCACGCAACGTTTTTTTGAAGCAAAATCAATAAATTGGCAGAAAGCGAAAGACTCACAGATCTGAGAGAGATTTAAAAATCTCCGGCAACCCCTCGTCGGCGACACGCCGTCGGCCTGGACAGTCGTTGATTAGATCCAAGAGCTTGAAAACGGAGAAAATGGCGAAAATCGATAGATTTACATATATACCGCGCCAAGGAATTGCCAAGTAAAAAAAGACGGGAGCTACTGCTACTAGTAGTTTGCTGCTCAAAATATTCTTTATATATATATATATATACCCTTTTTTTCCCTCTTTTATAAAATTATATATATATTTTCTATATTAAAATTTTTAGAACTGCGCTTAAACTCTGATTTGTTGATAGAGTCTCACATATAAAGTTTTTAAATTTTTTTTATCAAATTATAATTATGACATATATTAAATATATATATGATATTATGATTAGTATATTATATTAAATATATTGTTAAAAAATTATAAACAATAATTATTTATATAATTGGTAATGAAAAATTGATATATAAAATCGCAAAATATAATTATATTTTATTTTTTTGATGAGGATTAGGTTTAACATGTAACTTTACACGATATAAAAAGACATCTTTATACTAAATTATTACCTTTCGTTTTTGATACATTTTCTTGGGTTAATTAGTTTTTAAGTTAAAGATATTTTTTATTTCTTATTTTAAAATAATAAAATAATATTATATTCTTAATATGTAACTATTATTTTTTATTATATGTAACATCACTTCATCTTATAAATACACTTGAGGACAAAAAATATTTTTTAAAATATGATTCTTTTATTCTAAAATTAAAGATATAATTTAATTTTTGAGCTCAAATGATAACGTTTTAAACTTTAAAATAGGTATGACTCATAAATATTTAAAATAAAATAAGTTTTGGTGGTTAATTATTTTTGTTTTATATATATTATAATAATTGTATCAACTAAATTAAAATAAATTTACATTAATTTAAAATTTGATTTATTGTTCTTAAAAATTAAATTATATCTCTTTTTTTGAAAACAGAGGTAATATTTTGAAACAAATTGAGTACAAGACAATATAATAAGATAACACGAATGATAATAAGGGACCGATTATGATTGTTAAAGCTAACTTACTCGAAAATAATTAAAAATAATTTAACTTAAATTAACCAAATAGTAAAATAATAAATTTGTCAATAATAATATGATAAAACTAGATAATATCATCATTAATATTTTATAATATATTATATTGAAACACAACCATTAACCATCATGAATAATGCATTCAAAACGTTGTGTCAAGTCACCACTTGACATGCACATTAAAAATGGTGACACTGCGCCATCATCATAGTATAACTTTATCCTTTATCCTTTATTTTAATAAATAATTTATAATAATGACATAATATTATCCGCCATTAAATATTTTTATGATATACAGAGCATTCACAAAAATTTCTTTATCTTGATCTCTATTCTGCAATGTTATTAGGTTATCCTGCAAGATACGGATTCAATTTTTTCGATATGTACCCAACAGGTTCTTTATATTGTTTTTCAGAGCCGGCCCTGGGTAAGGGCTACAGCTCAAGGGCCACAGTTGAGGGAGTCCAAATTTTTTTATAAGTTTATGTATTTATGTGTATAAAAAATTAAATAATAAAAATATAGCGATATTATGCATTGAAAATGATATGTTAGAAAATATTAAATATGATAGTACAATCGATGATTTTGTATCTAAAAGTGCAACAAGAAGACATTTTAAATGATGTTTTGTGGTTCAGATTTTATTGCTATTTTTATTTTGTAGATACATGTGACGATTCTTTATTTCGATGACATTTTAAAGTGTTCTTCTTTATCTTTTGTAAATTCTTATACTTTCAATAAAATTAATTAGTTGATAATTTATTTATTTATTTTGTTTAATTTGTATAAAGGGACACACTTAAGAAAATTTGTCCTAGGCCTTAAAAACCCCAGGAACAGCTCTATCGATTCCTTAAATAATGAAATTTGAAATTTAAAAATTAAAATTTGAAAGTTCCAACAGTTAAAACATGTTTTTGACCATTGTAAATATTTGATATTTGTATTGAGTTCATGTGTTAGAGTTTATGATAGATGTAATATACTACAACCTCTTGTTGTAATAATAAAATCGTTATTAATTTATTAATATTTTTTGAAGTAAATATGTGATATTTTTAAATATAAATTTAATCAATACATATTGTAACTTATTTAGAAAAAAAATTCTATTACTTATAAAATTTATTATTTTTACAATTCTTAGCAAAATTATTAAGTTTGAGAATACATCAAATTGAATTATAAAAATTAATAATAATCTTATACTTTATAAAAGAGAGTATAATTTATCAATTGTAATATTTCAATGTAAAATAATTTTTATTTTATTTTAAATTTTAAGTAATTTATGGAGTGAGTTTTGAATGGATTATAACAGCAAATGTACATAAGATCAATATTAGCTTTTAAAAAGTTAATTTGTGATATTTTTAAAATTAAAATTAATATGATTCATTTAAATTTTGAAAATAATAAATTTTATAATTAATAATACTTTTATAATATTTATAATTATATGGACATAAATTAAATAAATTTATATCAATTTTAAATTTAAATATGTTTGAAATTAATCTTTAAAAAATAACTCAATATTAATTTTAAATTTTGAAAATGAAGTAGTAAAAAAGTCACGTGATTATAATATCAAGACGTGTATGATTGATGATGTGACGCCCCCAAAACAGGTATAGATCACCCATCTTGAGCCGCCAGATACATGGTATATAAATTCAAATACAACTTAATTATACAACAGTCGTGTAAAATACGACAAAACATAGCTGAGAGTTTAAACAAGAATATTATCATCTAGACAATATCCACACTCAATGGTGTCCTTGTGACGCCCCCAAAATTAGTTATACATCACCCATCTTGGGTCACCAGATACATGGTACAGAATTCAAATACAACTTACTAATACAACTGTCGTGTACAATACGACAAAACATAAACTGTGAGTTTGAATACAAATATTGTCTACTAGAGATTATACAAACTCAAAAGGAATCCTCATTACAAATATTATCACACGATTTCATAGAATAGTGAGGACTACTAATGCTATCCTCTGGACCATCACTCCGTTCCCCGACTCGTCTCAGCTATATTCTCATTTCCTGAAGAGAACAGTGAAAGGAAGGGTGAGCTCAACTAGCCCAGTAAGAAATATTATGACTAAGATAATGCAGAATAAATTATCGTTAGCCTTCAACAGTGTTAAACTGATAAAATATAACAACATCAAGTTTAACTGCAACGGATCAAGCAATCCATTAAAAGAGTCAAGTAGAGAATAGAATCTACTATCTTTTATGATTTAAAAAGTTTTTCATCACTTTTATCGCTGAAACTCAGCTTAATAAATAATCCACATCATCCCTACACTACGGCCAATGATATTCATCAGGATCACGACCACAAATTCCATGCACTACGGGCCAAGGATATTTGTGTATTCATCAATGGTCATGATCATGCCAACAACTGTCCATCAATGCACTACGGGCCAATGAGGATTTTTACCACATCATTTGTAATATTACGGCCATGATTACACTGAATAATCTCTGGTCATAATCATACCAAGTCCATCTATGCACTACAGGCCACAGATGACTTTTAAAAATATAAATATGAGGATGATGACAATGATATAAGAATTCAATAAAACAAGTTCAAGAATTAATTTGTTCAAGAACCAGTAACGTCCAAATTGTCAACATGATACTGCTTTGTAGAGTAAAATTCAAGAATGCTCAGAAGAATATTTCCATGAAAAGATACTAGATGAAGCGCAAATATCAAGGATATTCCACTAATTTCATGGAGTGTAGAAGTCAAAATTTTAACCAACTGAGAATAATAAGGAATGGAATAACAACAGAAATCACCATGTATGCGGTACTTCGCATAGGCAGGTTATTCCAATAGAATAATAATAATGGAACCAGGTCATGTGAAAATCACACCGACAGGATGTTCCAACAGAATAATAAAGAATGAAATAATAAAGACGGAACCAGGTCCGACGTAAAGCACAGACAGGATGTTCCAACGGAATAATAAAGACAGAATAATAAAAATAGAACCAGGTCTGGCGTATAGCACAGACAGGATGTTCCAACGGAATAATAAAGACAGAATAATAGAAGAATGTCACCACCTATAGGGTATTCCGCGTATACAGGTTATTCCAACAGAATAAAGAAACAGAATAACAGAAGTTCTCTTCTTAAATATAAAAGAATAATATCCCTTACCGTAAAAGAAACTGAATATAAAAGTAGTTAAGTAGCAGAATACTTTTCTTCTATCTCTCTATAGTCTCTATATAATTTCTCTCTCTAGAGTTCAGTGAATTCGTAAGAAAATAATGAAGGAATGAGCTTCTATTTATAGGAAAATGGAATGCATAGTAACTAATCCATGAACGGTCTAAATTGATTTACTTTAATCTGACGTTCCATAATTAAAGCAAAATCTTTTAAATAGAATATAATATATATTATATATATTATATATATATATATATATATATATATCACATCAGTTCACGGGGGATGAATCCTGTGAATTCCTACCACTGAAGTCACATAATATATATATATATATATATATATATATATATATATATATATATATATATATATATATAATAATAATAATAATAATAATAATACTCCCCCCACTAGACAACTTATATATATATATAACTCTTATATATATATAAGTAATAAAACAAAACTGAGACGACTTCTCACGGAAGCCTTAATAATCAATATCGTGTGTTACTATGCAATCACGCGTATTACTGTACTTTTACTACAGAGTAGTTCAACAATATCAACGGTAAAACTTTCATCGTTATTTCAATAAAATATTTTTGTCGTTTTCTCAATCCGACAATAATTCTGTTGTGGGGTACGGGACTCGATTCTAATATACGAAATTCGAGTTAAGTCCCAGTTTGCAAAACTCGCCAACACTTGCGTAAAAAGTCAAAAAATAGGTCAAAACCCGCCTCGGTCGTCCGAACGCCACGCAAAGACACACGTAGCACCGACTAGGCAATAGACACACGTTACAACTTACGGGACTCGATTTCGATATACGGAATTCGAGTTAAGTCCCAGTTTGCAAAACTCGTCAACACTTGGGCAAAAAGCCAAAAAATAGGTAAAAACCCACCTCGGTCGTCCGAACGCCACGCAAACACACATGTAGCATCGAGTAGGCAATAGACACGCGTTACAACTTATGGGACTCGATTCCGATATACGGAATCCGAGTTAAGTCCCACTTTGCAAAACTCGCCAACACTTGGGCAAAAAGCCAAAAAATATGTCAAAACCCGCCCCAACCGTCCAGTTAACACGCGAACACAGGCAATAACACCGCATAGGCAATAGACACGCGTTACAAATGACGGGACTCGATTCCGATATACAAAGCCCGAGTTCGAGTCCCGTCCACCTAACTTGAAGAACACAAACTAAAATAATGTAAATATGTTTTCATTTTGATTTTGTTATTAATATTTTAATTTTGTAGGGTCTTGTTGACGAGACGCGTGGAGGTGGAGGTGGATGTGGAGGCACTGGTGATGACCGCCGAGCTGATGACGAACAGACTCCTCCAATACAGGGTGATGACCGTCGAGTTGATGACAAGCAGCCTCCTCCAGTACAGGTGATGACCGCCGACTCGATGACATGGAGACAGGCGACGGGTTGTAGTTAGTTTAGTTTATGTTATATTCTTAGTTTCATGTATGTATTTTTACAGTTTTTGAGTTGTACCGACGATCATTATATTTTTTATCTATATATTTGATTTAGGTTACTAGTTTTTAACAAGTATAGTTCTGATTTGATGGTTGTTATTAGTTTATAACAGGTGTATATTTGTAAATGAACAGGGAAATTTTGAAATTTAAAAAAAAAATTCAAATTTTACGCAGTCATTGCCGACGGGGGTAATGGCGACGGCTATGCCGTTGCCAATGACATATAGCGACAGACATGATAAGAAAGTTATTGTCGACGGCTACTTAGTCATTGCCAACGGCCATGCCGTCGGTAATGAGGTTTTCTCTAAAAAATCTATGGGGTCTTTGCCGACGGTCGTGCTGTCGGTAGAGCCGTCGCTAATGACTTCATGTCGTCGCCAATGACACCCGTCGCCAATAACAATGATGCCGACGGCTGGCGACAGGAGCCAGGGGCGACGACCTGTGGGGCGACGGTTGTACCGACGACAGTGCCCATCGCCAATGACCTCAATGCCGACGGCACTACTGTCATAGGCGACAGCATGGCCCGTCGGCAATGACACTTTTTTTTGTAGTGTTCTCTCTCTATATTTCGGGTTTAAGAGTGAGAGGGGGGTGATAAACAAAGTTAGGATCAGTTCATAGCAAGCATGAACAACATCAAAAAGTCAGAATCAATAAATCAAAGCAAAAAGGTATAAACCCTAATTTTATAAAAATCTTATGATTTGATGTTAGATGTTGTTGTTTATTGTTTAAAGTTGTGTATAAGGATGTTATTGAGTGATCTGGGTTGCTAAAACATGGATCCATAATATTTAGATGCACGAAATTAAAATTTTCAAAAATCTGGAAAAATTGGAAAACATGGCCTGACAGTCATATGTCAGAGGCCTTAGATCTCTGTGTGTTTGATTTTTGGTGTATGTTATGTTATAGATCTATTCTTTGATGTTAGGACTTTGATCTGAGACTTGAATCAACCTCAGATCATGTTTAGATTGCAAGATATGATCGGTCAAATTCCGTTGACCGAGCACGAAATTTAGAATCTGGAAAACTCTGAATTTCCAGTTTGATCAGACAGCCATTTTTGAAGGATTTGATCTTGCTTCTGTTAAATGTTTTAGCCATGTTGTTGTATTAAAGTTGTTGTCTGACATGTAGGCTTCATATTGATGCATCTAGAACCCCCAGATCATTAACAGAATCGTAGATAATCTTGGTCAAACTAGGTTGACCGATCTGCCCGGATGAAGATTCTAGAAAATCAAGAATCTTCAAGAACAAGTTCCTGATAGGTAGTTTGACCGGCCTAAATCTTCGTTTAATGTTGTTATTAGACTAATATGAGGATGTAGAGTTGTTCACTGACACACATTTGAACCTTAATATCACGCTAAGCAAGTTGGGAACATATAAATTAAAAGGAGCAAAGTAAGAACCTCGAACTGTTCTTCATTTCTGGAAAACCCAGAAATGAACAAGTTGACATGAATTTCTAAGGCCTATATCTCACTGATTTGTTCTTGGATGGCCATGATATTGATTGATAATCATAGTATTACACTTATACTACATGCTAGGTATCATTAGCTGCCCAGAAAACATAAGGATCATAGATTAATTTGTGGTCAAACAAGGAACCTTAGCCACTAACAAGAATTCTGGAAAAAGCTCAAGAACAGGCCAAGAACACCTATAGCGACGGTTCTGTGGCTATAGGGCCCTTTTATTAATTTTTAAAAATTAATATTTTAATTAAATAAATTGAAATAAATGGTTTTTAATTATAATAAATACAAAATAAATTCCTAAAAAATTATTTTAAAGTCTGAAAATTAGTTTTAAATTATTTTGAGTATATTTCATAAATATTTAATATTTTTGAAATATAAATGATATTTAAGTTATTTAATTATAATATTAAGTAAATTATTTAAAAATAATTTTAATACATGAAAAATCATAAAAAATTATTTTATGGTAAAAGAAAATATTTTAAGTTACTTTTTAGTGACTTTTAATATTTTGTGAGAAATTTCATTAATTAATTAATATTAATAAGAATTAATTTATTTAATAACTATATTAAATAATTTATGGAAAAATAGAATTAGTGATTTAAAAATCATATAAAAATGATTTAAGTGTTATAAAAATATTTTAAGTTATAAAATATAACTTTTGATATTTTGTCATGAAAATATTAATATTTTAATATTAATAGTAATTATCGGATAATGAATTTAATTATTTAAAAATCATATAAAGGTGATTTTAAAGTATTAAAAATACTTTGTGATATTGTAAATATATTATAATATTATGACATGTATTTCATTAATGTTTGATATTAAATAAATATTAATGATAAATTAATTAAGTGGTATTTAATTCGTATAAATAAGTTTTTAATGATTGAAAATTCATGATAAATAGTAATAATTATTTAAAAATTATTACGAGCTTACGAAAAATATTTTGACTGCTAATAAATTATCTTAGATAATGGTTAAGTGTTTAGACGGAGTTTAATTGAACTTAAACTTGAAATTTTGTCCGACTAGGCCGTCGGGAAGTCAGAATTATACCGAACTCGACTCAGACTGTAATAGTTTGACTTGAGGTTAGGTTTTATGTTTGTTATAGACTGATAGGTTTATGTGATAATGTGTTTAGGTTATTTTATATTGTGATAATACTATTCTAACTTATAGATCGATATTATTAATATTAGGTCTTCAGACAAAGCTTATTATATTGCATAGCGGTAAACAACGGTTCAGACAAATCTTTCTTAACTCAACCTCGAGTTGTATTATTCAATTATATATATTTTTGGTTAATCATTTATGATTGCAATGTCTAAGAATTATTAAATTGCACCTGTGCGTATGACATGTATTCATCAGGTATGAAAGGCTAATCACCTTCATTACCATTCGGTCCAGATATTTGTGTTCATGTTAAATGCTTGTTCAGTCAGAAAACTTGTTCCTGCTAGTTCGCAATTATATTTTTGAACTATAGCCAGCTTATTATTCAAATTCTTTCAATCATGATATATCGTTAAATTATTGAACTTAAACTTGCTGGGAAAACTTATGCTCACCCTTGCTATATCATGATAAACATTGCTGATTAAGACGAATGCGTCGGATACAAGGAAAGGTTAAAGACGATTTCAGCTTAAAATTAATGTGTGCGATTAGATTTGTAATAGTATTGTATGATAATATTGTTATGTGTTAGACAAGTTATGAATTATGTATAAGTTAAGGTTACTCGACCTTGGGAATTATGTGTAAGTTTAATGTATAAACAATTTATGTATATATCGATCTTCCCCAATAGTTATAGAATGATTGCACCATATCCGTGGTGATTTGGGACCCGAATTTGGGGCTGTCACAGTTGTGAAAACTGTATTTTTATGGAAGTCGGGGGGTGCCTAACACCTCCCCCCTCCCCCGCCCGCCCCGCCCGCCCGCCCGCTCGCCCGCTTGCCCGCTTAATCAAGCCCTCGAACCTAATGAATCTCGGTTTCCAATGCCAGTTAAACAGTGTCAAACCATTGGGTCTTTGTGCAAACTTTTTCAAAATTTGTTGAGTTATTACAACCATTTCAAATTTACCAACTGGCGACTCTAAAAGTCAAATTGTCAACATTCACATGTCGGACCTTTTCAAACTCGGTTTTTCAAACAAAACTCAACCAAATTGAGAACACAAAAAAGCAAACACAAAAAGGGACACAAATCTTCCCGACGTCAATATCAGGTATTAAAGAGAACATATAATCTCTTCCCATATAACACGTGATACCAAAATTAAGCAGAATGACTCAACTTTAATAATATCTCTACAAGTACAATAGTTAGAACTTATAAGTCTAATTGTTCAAAGTTTGAGGGATGTGTAGATAATGAAACTTTGGGGTGAATGAAATGATTAGATATATTGTAAAAAATGTGAAGTATTATTTCAATTTATTTTTATATACTTCTTTGTATATGATTAGATTTATTTTATAAAGAATTTTTGCACATGATTGTGAGACATTTAGGCTATAAAGTCATTGTCAATTACCTAAGTAATCTAGTAATTATAGATGGCAAACTATGAAGTTGTCAATTATATTTATAACCCTCATAAAGTTCTAAAAAAAAAATACACACACACACACACACATATATATAGGAGAGACTGGTGCGTAAATATGGCATGCAAGGGGTAGGACCTCATTGTTGTTGTCTGATATCAGTTCTTAAAATTGCAGAAACATGTCGGTTAAAGTGGCATATTAATTTAATTAAGATAATAACAAGTAATTACTTCACACTAATCAGTAATTAATTAGTAACCCATGTAATGCAGACAAGCACATGCGACTGTAACCCTTTAAAATAGCAAAATAATAAATTTAATTTCTTCTGTCCATTTTCTCTCACATAGTCGCATCATTGTCTAGAAGCTCAAGGAAACAAGGGCAATGGAGTGAAAGGTAAATCTTAAGGAACACTACTAGTCCCACGTACCTTATTGAACTACCAGTCCCCGTGCTTCTTGATAATTTCAATTGTGATTTTTTGGTGAACAAACCCAAAAAGAGCATCGAAATCAAAAGAGCATATAACGATAAATTTAATTAATATTAAATATAACGATAAATTTAAATTAATATTAAATACAGATGTATATAAAATATGGGATATGAAAATGTAAAAAAAAAACCCACATATTTCTATTTTATTTTATAGCTTACAATTCCTAACTGATCGAAATTTAAATCATTTCCCAAAAAGAGTAATATATATGTTTTGGCTTACTGAGCAGATATATACAGTTATATATTTGTGCCAACAACTTTCACAAGCCATTAATGCCAAAAACATGCTGGTGTAATGATCTTAATGAATAAGCAACAATGTCAATCCAAATACAAAACTGAAGATTCAATCAAACAAGATGGTTCAACGAAAACATAATGACTACTTGAGATAGATTTGGTGCTCTTCACAATGCCTTCTGTCTGCCCCATAAAAGCACAATAGATCAACTTGACACAATTTGGGTCACCTTTTCCATTCCAGTCATTCCCATGTTGTGCTTCCTCGTAGACTGCAACGGATTGAAATAGCCGTTCCAAGACTAGTGATTAACGCATCGGAAGCAACTTTTGACAGAAACTATGTCACGGTGCTCAGTAAGTATATTCATGATCCGGACTATCCGAGCGTATGTCCATAGAGGAATCATTCGAGTTGAACGGATTAGAATCTCTATTCTGTAGTTGAGCAGAGTTAGGTTCATTATTCCGGGTTCCATTAGGAGGGTGATGTGCACTGTTCGGATTAAAACCTCCATGAGAAATGTGATAATTCTGAAGGCTCCGACGAACAGGGCTTGACAGAGCATTTGAGAAAACGTAATTCTTGGACTGCTGATCACTGTGCTCAGACCGAAAACCCTGTCCACCAATTGGTGGACCAGATGAGCCTGAAGATACAAGGGGGATTGAGTTTGTGAAAGGCGTTACAGCTTGTAAGTGCTGATTCTGCAGTGGAGCTCTAGGTGACATAGATGGGTCCTCCCCATAACAATCCAGATCAGTCTGTTAAATCAATGAGGAGAAAACAGAGCTATAAATGAAAAGTATAGAAGATCTCAGAACTGATAGACTACACGAGTTCCAAAAGGAGGGGAGTGAGCGTGGATAAAGTAGCCTCAATTTCAAGAAGATGGGCAATCTTGAAGAGCAGAACTATAAAACGAATGAGTTTTTTCCATTTCAAGTCAAAATAGAATTTATTAAACCAAAATAAACATATGTGAACCAGCAATAGATATAACAGTTTAAAGAGATCTATAAAAATTGAAATTTAGGCAAAAACTGTGAAATTGAGTATTGTTTACAAAGTGCTGACCAGAAATAAGCAAAAATAACTCAACGCAAGAGTCTTTAACTTTAAAGATCAACAACACAAAATTTTTAAATATCTGACAAATTAGCATCCTCAAAGACCATATTTTACTCGTATATCTTTCAGGTGGGAAAAACAGTGTTCTAAAAATCATTAAGCAGACTTAGGTGGCAGGTGGGGCGCCTAGGAGTTTTCCTAGGCGGACGAGGCGTTTTCCTAGGCAGAATAGGCTTTTTTAAGCAAACTCATTTATTTACTTGTCTATAGGATATTCTTGTTATATTAAACAAAACATTAAGTATATAATAGATGTAATTTTTTAAAATTTCACATGAAAAGCAGTGTTCTAAAAAGCGGGGGCCAAGGCGCTAGGCTTCTCTGGCCCCTCATCTAGGTCAAAAAATTCCTCCAGAAAATTAGGCGGGCCTAGGTGGATAGGTTTTTTTTTTATTTTTATTTTAATAACTACCCCAAACCAAGTCTTGATATATATATATATTTTTTAATAATTTACTATATTCATAATACATGTTGTAGCATATCAAATCACAACAAGAAATGAACTAGATCAAGTCGTGGATAATTTTATTATAATTATAATTTTTTGAACTTGTACCAACTTCAAGGTTCAAATTATATAAATGATGATGATACATTCGTAATATTAGCTTAAATTTATGTTTGGTTTTTTAAGTTTTAATATTGAATTGAATTCTTAAAATTTTAAATTTTATTATTTAATAACAATCTTGTTTATGAATAAAACTACTACGTTAAAGATGTGTTTGAGCTTTAAACGAAGACCTTTATTATCTTTATTATAGATTGTTTTGCTTTATATTATTGTTTTGTTTGGATAAATATAAAATAAAATATTAAAATTGACTTAGAATAAAAAATTCCGCCTAAGCCGCCCGCCTTCCGCCTTTTAGAACATTGCATGAAAGATTACCAAAAAAAACAATCGTTTAAGGCTTAACAAATTCATTTCAAGTATTGTAGAGCTTCAAGCCTTTATTAATCAATGCGTCTGATTCCGTCTAGACGGTGGCTTAAGCACCCAACAAAATCTAGGCGGTAGAGGACGCCTAGAGCCTAAGCGGGGATTAACCGAACATAGACGAGACTTTTAGAACACTGGGAAAAAACAAACAAAACAAAACAAAAAGTTCAGGATTCAAATGAATCACATCAATGGATATATACCTATTAATAAGACTGGAGAAAAACAATATTACTGCAAGTTACCTATCACTACAAATATTGTTTTGTGTACTTCCCTGGACTTGTCATTTACTACAATCTTGTTAGACGTAGGCAGACTTTATACTGAGCATCACTAGTGAGACACTGTTAGCATCCATATCATTAGATATGTCAATAGCTTGAACCAAAAAAAAAAACGCAACGACAGAATAGCATATTAAAATTCTGAGGTTTGTTAGGAGCAAGGTGTGCAGGTCCTTCCAAAGTGTGAAATTTTGTAGTTTTGTGGGTATTCGAATAAACAGTACATATATTTTTTGGAGCAACACCTAGCCTTACAATTGTTAAGGGACAGTGTTTTATCATCATTGTGGTGCAGCCATTGTTAACTTTCATAGTGTTCTACCCAGCTTTATGAAGAGATTGTAGAGTTGACTGTTTTTAAGTGATTCTTTGAGCTAATTCCTTTTTCCTTACTACAGTTAGGGTGGACTCCTTGCCCTCCACCATATAGTTTCCCTTCTCTTTATAAAATCTTTATTTTTTTCAATCTAAAAAAAATTAACAGGTCAAGAATTAACACAGAACAGAAACCTGTAGGTAACGGAGTATGTCAACTGTCGTCACTCTCGATCCACTCTCTTGTTGCCTCAAAATCCATTGATATAGCTTCTCCTGCAAAAGTAGGGATTAAATTTAGTCAATGAAATATCATGATAGAGTTCAAACTAAAAAACAATTCAAAATAATCCAGATCAAGGATAACAAAATCATATTTAGATAACCAAGCAAAAAGAATTTAGATCTCGTAAGAATTGCCATTTTCTGCCTGAAAGTCCCAGCCATTACACTCAATAATCTTTATTTGGTATGAACAATTTGAGATCCCAAGGAAACTAATAAGTATTGGGAGAACGAAATAAGGAAACAATATGCATCCTGCACTCCATCAAATAATATATAACTACGCACAAGTCTGCTATCAGCCACTTGGGATGACATAAATTAAACACAAAAAGCATAAAAAAAGTCGCATGGAGAAGTACACGACCATCCGTCTCCTATGCACAACTGTACATCACACGCCCAATCGTGAGCCAATGAACTCTCTTTTGCAAGTTATTCTTTGGAAATACGCTTTCACGGTTCGCATTCGTACTAAAATCAGAATCAAATGAGCTTTTATCCTTCTATTCCACATGAGATTTCTGACCCAAAGCTGTCATCCGGGCATGCTCTCCCACTCTCCAGATGCTCCTCATAGAGCCTACTTCTATATATTTTCTTTCTCGCAATCCTCTCGTCTTGTTTTCTAACTCTATATAAGATGTTTGCAGCAATCCTTCTGAAGAATCTCCATTTAACAGAGACAGTGGGAAAACAACCAATAAGTGTGCTAAAAATACTGAAAAAAAACCATTGATCATGGTGTATTCTTTGGTTACTAGTAATTCAACGGACGACACCATAATGAAATATGTGGTAGTTTTAGGTTTGCTCTTTAAATTCATAAATTGTATGTTTCTCATATTCAGTTAAATCTAATACGAATTGTAAATTTGATAAGTTTGAGGGAGAAACATGTTACACCAATTGAATAGTTCGCTATAATTTTAGACTTTAAGAACTGATTTCATGCATCTTAAAGTTCAGCAGCTTACATATTTCAGGCTTCAGCACTATAATTCAGCATTAATAATGCAGGACAGCAATTTGAAGATGATGAATGAGTAAATAATAATGAAACAACTTGTTGAATATTGGCTCCCATTTGGTTGGTCAGTGCAATAAATGCATACCATCAAAATCTTGGAATAAGGAGATTTCAGTCTTCTAGTCAAAGCAAATCTTCTTAATTTGTTCCATGAAATACACCATCAGTTGAGGAGCAAAGCATTCGAGAGAGTAGAAAAGCTCAGTTAGAGCAAATAGTGAGTGCAAGGTTATAGAGAGAAAATAAATAGTTAATTTATTTCTCAGTTGAGAGTTTGTATTCTCCATATTATTTGGATTTCTGAGATCTCTCCCCGTGGTTTTTCCCAGTTGGGGGTTCCACGTAAAATTAATGTGTCATTATTTTATATCTCATATAGTAGTATGCTTGTATTTATCTTATTAGTGTATTTGTGTGAGCCTGATTTCCCAACAATTGGTATCAAAGCTTTTTTGGTTCACACAGTTGGTGTTTAGGAAAGTGGTTCAAAAGGCAGCGCCTTTAAGAAAAGTGGTTATTTAATTAGTCACTGTTACAGAGAGACTCTCACCCGACTTACACTTACCAGGTCAACTGGTACGATCCGCTTAAAGAGAAATTAGGCAGGTCACAAATACGAAGATGATAAGCACAAGTGCGAGGTATGAAATTGAACCATTTGATGGTAAGTCAAATTTCAGTATTTGGTAGTATACAGTCAAAGATGTATTGGCTCAACAAGGATTGGCAAAGGCACTAGAAGGGAAGAAACTAGCGACTATGACAGATGAAAAATGGACGGAACTTGAAGCAAAAGTCATGGCAACAATAAAATTGAGTTTTGGCACCACAGATCAAATATCAGGTTTTGATAGAAACCTCTTCGAATGACTTGTGGGAGAAACTTGAGAAAGTTTACAAGTCAGTCTCTGTCAAACCGGTTATATTTGAAGAAGGAATTGTACTGGCTTCGGATAGAAGAAAGGTCAGATTTGACAAATCATATTAATGAGTTTAATAGATTGATGACCTAACTAACCAGTATTGATGTGAAGTTGGACGAAGAAGATAAAGCTTTGTTACTTCTTGTCTCTCTATCAGATTCATACGCAACTCTCCAGACTACTCTCCTTGTAGAAAAGAAAAAACTTGCAGTCGACAATGTGATGTCAGCAGTCCTGGACCAGATTCAGGGGCACTATTTTCAGAAATCAAGGAGACAGTCTTCTTGCTTTTTCAGATGGGCGTGGAAGGGGTCCTAATCGGAAGAAGTATTCTGATAAGGAACGAGAAAGGTCTCAAGTCGAGACCAAGCAAAAAGAATAAATCTCAGGTTGAGTGTTATCATTGCCACGAGAAGGGTCACTACAAAAATCAGTGTCCATTGTTGAAGAAGGATAACAAGAAGGTAAAAAGATTGAAAATTCTGCTAATGTTGCTGAGCAAGCAGATGTGTGCAGCGACGTAGAGCTATACACAGTGACAAAAAATGTATAGCTTCACAAGGTGGTCTCTTATCTGTTAAAGACGGTAGCAGCCTTATAGATTGGTACATAGATTTCGGATGTTTTTTTCATGTCCGCTCACAGGGATTGGTTTGATACTTTTACATCCTGCAATGGTGGTACAATTTTATTGGGTAAGAATGTAGTCTGCAAAGTTACTGGGTAAAATGTTTGACGAGGTTGTCAGAACATTGGGTGATGTAAGGTATATTCCAAAATTGAAAAAGAACTTGTTATCGGTTGGAGTACTTGACTCTATAGGATGTAGTATCTCAGTCAAAAATGGTGTCATGAAAATTAACAAAGGTTTGATAGTAATTATAAAGAGCAAGAAAATGGGCACCCTCTACAAGTTGATAGGGGACACAGTTGTTGGTGGAGCAGCAATATCTATGCCGGATAATTTCAACAGTGATATCACAAAATTATGGCACATACGACTTGGTCATTTGAGTGAAGGTGGAATGAAAGAACTTCACAAAAGACCACTACTGAAAGGTGTCAAAATATGCAGTTTGGAATTTTGCAAGTTTTGCGTGTACGGCAAACAACGGAGAGTCGGTTTCAAGGTAGGAGCACATACCAGTAAGAATGTACTTGATTATGTACATTCAGATGTGTGGGGCGCGATCAAGCATACGTCAATGGGTGGATCCCATTATTTTGTTAGCTTCATAGATGACTACTCCAAAAAGGTGTGGGTGTATTTAATGAAGCAGAAATCCGAGGCTTTCAAAATCTTTAAGCAGTGGAAAGCTAAAGTAGAAAACCAGACCAAAGAAGCTGAAGTATTTCAGATCAGATAATGGCACAGAATACAAGGACAGATCATTCCTACAGTTCTGCTAGATGTATGAGGTTGAATGCAAGATTGCCCAAGAGTTTTTGGGCTGAGGAACTCAACACATCGTGTTATCTGATAAATCAATCTCTTTCAGCTGGAATTGATTACAAAATCCCCGAGGAGGTATGGACTGAAAAACCGGTTGATTTTTTCTGTGATGAAAATATTTGGTTATTCAGCTTATATTCATCTGTCGGTCGAAGAGCAAAAGTCCAAACTTGATCCAAAGTCAAAGTAGTGTATTTTCCTTGGATATGTAGATGGAGTCAAGGGATACAGGTTATGGGATCCAATATCCAAGAAGAAGGTTGTCAGCAGAGATGTGGTGTTCAATGAAAAACACATACTGAACAAATCCGGGAATGAAAAATCTGCACCAAGTGAGTTGCAGAAACAACAAATTGAGGTGGAGTTTCCTGAAGAGAAAAAAGAAGCCGAAGAGATTGAAGATAATCATCCTTCAAATCCCCAAGAGAGGTCCTATAAACTTGTGAGAGATCGAGAAAGGCGAGTCAGCAAACAGATATGGGTTTGATGGCATGGTTGCCTTTGCCTTTCCTTACTAATGGACTATAACAAACAAAGTGAGGGATTGGACACTTGGTTCTTAGATGAGAGCGGGACAACTAGCTAATAGGGGGGACGGTGGGAGCGAGAAATTACTGGTAGTGGAGATCCAACTAGCTATCAGAATGTTATTCAGTCCGAGGACAATGATAAATGGGTGATAGCGATGCCAAAAGATATGGAGTCTTTTTAGAAGAACCAAACTTGAGACTTAGTTCAACTTCCAAAAGGATCGAATGCTATAGGATGCAAGTGGGTGTTCAAGAAAAAGGAAACTCATTTTGATAAAGGTGGTGAAAGATTCAAGGCTAAGTTAGTAGCAAAGGGATTCTCTCAGAGAAAGGAAATCGACTACAATGAGATCTTCTCACCAGTTGTGAAACACACATCGATTCGGTTGATTATATCTATTGTAACATCACAGGATATGGATTTATAGCAGCTTGATGTGAAAACAGCTTTTCTTCATGCTGATTTAGAAGAAAAGATCTACATGAAGCAGTCTGAGGGGTTTATTGAACTAGGGAAAGAGAGCTTAGTTTGCAGTTTGAAGCCTCTATGATTTGAAGCAATTCCCGAGATAGTGGTATATGAAGTTTGACAACTTCATGGTGACTCATGGTTACTCTCGTTCAGAGTATGATCCATGTGTGTATTTCAAATCCATTGATGATGGTTCTTTAATATTGTTGACGCTATATGTCGATGACATGTTGATAGCAACAAAATGGATGTCAAATATTCTTCGACGGAAGAATTTGTTGAGCAATGAATTTGACATGAAGGATCTTGGGTCAGCCAAGAAGATCCTAGGTATGTAAATTCACAGGATCGTCAGGAAACTGTGGCCAACTTAGAAAGGATATGTGCAGAAGGTCTTGGAGAGGTTTAATATGCACAATGTTAAACCAGTTAACACTCTGTGCGCAGCACATTTTCAGGTTGTCTTCATAGTTGAGCCCACATACAGAGGATGAGGTGGAGTATATGTCTAAAGTACCGTATGCAAATGCGATGGGTTGTCTCATGTATGCCACGGTATGTACAAGGCCAGATATCTCACATGCAGTCAGTGTGGTTAGCAGGTATATGGCAAATCCAGGGAAAGAGCATTGGAATGCTGTCAAATGGATTTTTCGCAGGTACAACCAATTACGGTCTTATGTTTGATTGTGATACTACAAGTGAGGCTACAGGGTTTGTTGATTCAGATTATTCTGGAGACCAAGATTCAAGAAAATCTACGACAGGGTTTGTATACACCTTTTGTGGAGGATGTATATGTTGGAGGTCAGTGTTGCAGTCTACGGTAGCATTATCAACAACAGAGGCTGAGTATATGGCATTGACAGATGCACGCAAGGAGGCTTCGTGGCTAAAGGGACTAGTGGAAGAACTAGGTTTCAAGCATAGCCCTATCCAGATACAGTATGATAGTCAAAGTGTTATCCATTTAGCGAAGAACCAGGTGTTCCATGCCAAGACCAAATATATAGATTTTCAGTATCACAAGATTCATGCGTGGCTAAACAGTGGTGACATTGCAGTTCGCAAAGTTCACACAAAGGAGAATGTCGCATATATGCTCACAAAGTCAGTTTCAGCAGAAAAGTTTAAGCACTACTTGGACTTAATTCACTTCGTCGAATGTTGATTTCGTGGTAGAGTATACAGGGAGAGGGATACATTAACAGACACGAAAAAAAATCACAATACGTAGTATTTGGAAAATATGAGCCGTGGTGGATATTTTTGAATATTGGCTCCCATTTGGTTGGTCAGTACAATAAATGCATGCCATCAAAATCTTGGAATAAGGAGATTTCAGTCTTCTTTTCAAACAAATCTTCTTAATTTGGTCCATGAAATCTCTTATGAGATCCGCCCATTTATTATCAGCAAAGTTTTCAAACTTTGCTACTTAATTTAAGTACACCATCAGTTGAGGAGCAAAGCATTTGAGAGAGAGTAGAGAAGCTCAGTTAGAGCAAAGTGAGTGTGAGGATATAGAGAGAAAATAAATAGTAATTTATTTCTCAGTTGAGAGTTTGTATTATCCATATTATTTTCATAGTGGATTTCTGAGATCTCTCCCAGTGGTTTTTTCCAGTTGGGTTGGTTTTTCCTAGTTGGATTTTCCACGTAAAATTCTTTTGTCATTATTTTACATCTCATACAGTAGTGTGCTTGTATTTATCTTAGTGTATTTGTGTGAGCCTCATTTCCCAACACAACTGAAATAACTAAAGTTATGCTCCATAACTAACTACCCTAGGATCTCTGGACTGCAGCAAATAGAGGAAAAGAGGGATAAATAACACTAGCAAGCTGCCAAAAGGTGTCCTTACTCTAAACAGGCTATAGTTACTCTTATTCAACTAAAACAGAACCGACCTTGTTGCTTATACTGGTGAATTTCTTAGTTTAAACTTCATCTACACGGTGTCACTAAGTGGAAGCATTTAGAAACCCATCCAAAACCTGATACGGCAGAATTGTTGCATCTTTTCATATTGTACATAGAAATGCAGGGATGGAACAGCTCATTACCCAGCTGAACTGTAAATCATAAATTAAAACAGTCGGTCTCTACTCCAATTATGAAAACTATGATTATCCAAGCTGTCGTGCCCATAAAAAACACAAGACTAGATTATTATATCTAATCCTGCCCTATAACATGCTGTTCTTCAAATTCTATAATATGAAATGTCTTATCATATGAACTTCATATTCTATCTAATATAATCAAATCCTATCCTAACTCCTTTTTGTCCCATCAAACACGGTCCTAGGGCAATAAATGATATGGACTAGATTCACATACTCCATATCAATTTGACCTTGTAGTCAGTATAAAGTGACAAAATATTGTTGGGTTTTCAGCTTCAAGCGTTTGACCTTGACATCAGTCCAGAGTAACACAATATTGCTTAAGCGTTATATTTGAATGTATAGTTTTCATAGTTGTCAGGGCGCCATGGAGAGTCACGACGCTAGCTGACCGCCAGGATGATAAGTCGCTAACAATGAACAATTTATATATTTAGAATTATGAAGTTATTCTCATAAATATTAAGAATATTAAATATTATTAAAAATAAAATATACATTAATTATTTAATACAAAAGTATGTGTATGAATTAGTATATTTAAATATTAAAAACAAACAAGAATAAAAGAAAAAATAAAGACACCAAAATCCACAAACTTCATTTAGTGTTACTCCCCACTAACCAGACACCCAAGTATAAATAACAAAATAAACACAACTCTCTTTCTATCACATGCGTTAACAGTTAAAACAGAAGTAGTATGCCTTAGAAACAAACACCTAGCTAGCCGCTAAACGAATATGCTACAATGATCGTCTTCACCAAGCGAACTTGGTGGTTGGTTCGCCGACATAGAAGAACCACCTACGCGCTGACGTTAAACAGCATAAAGGTCGTCGACGATGTCACGCTCCTCCTCACGCTTGCGCGCGAGATTTTCGATCGTCACCGAACTTCTTCTACCGCACTCGGATTTCTTGCATCTATCCATTTATGGTTTCCAGGAGTATTGTTAACTTTGTTTGGTGATGTTTTTGGACAATTCTCATGTGTTGAGCTAACTGTCACCAAGGCGTGACCGCGCCTTGCGACCTGTCTAGCGCCTTGACGACAAGTCGCCGCTTTGGCGACGCCTTGATAACTATGATAGTTTCATTAATCAAACCCTAATAAAAAAAGCAAAGTATGGTGGAAGTCACTTTTAACGCATTAGTTCAACAACGATACAAAATTAACAAGCATCGCTCGCCATAAATCATACTCCCTCAGTCCCCATAAAAGAGTCCCATTTTGACTACTTTAACTGAATTCGTGAAATGCTAAAATTCAAAATTCAGCAAGAGGTTAACACCTTAATTCAACATTGAAACAAAATAAACAAACAATGATCAAGATAAACATACTCCATTCCACAAAAAGAGTCCCAAGTCAAATTTGCAAAATCCTAACATTCAAAATTAATGTGGTCCATCTGAGTTTTAAGAAACATAAATTTATAAAATTTGTAATTAGTAGTAGTTTTTAAATAATTTACAATAATTACAATTGCAATGAAATAAATCAAATTAATTAATATAAATTTTGAATTTAAGATTCCGCAACTAGGTTTCAAAAAGTCAAAATAAGATCCTTTTATTTATTTATTTCTTTTGGAGTGGAGGGAGTATATATAAGAATAACCAAATTAATAAATCAACCAAAACCAAAAAACCCACAATAATAATTTTATAAACCCTCAAAACATAAGCAGGCCTTACACTTGAATACACAAAAAGATTGATCGAAAGAAAAAAAAGGGTCGATTATAATTACTAAACCGTGGCGTTCACCGGCTTGAAAGGAAAGCTTCTGATGGTTCATGGCCTGAGAGTAGAGCTGAGAAAGGGCGTTGGCGCCGGTACTAAACGTTGAATACATGGTTCGATCTACCTCGTCCAGGCTCGTTGCCACAGACTTCCGCTTCTTTCCCATATCTCTGAATATTTTATATATATGTATCTCTGTGTATATATTTATTAGAGTGTAGTGACGAAGCTTCGAAAGGAAGAGAATGGGGTTTGGTTTTGTTTTGTTTATTATTCGCGAAAAGTAACTTTACCGGTACTCGTAAGTAATTAGTCAATAAACTTTAAAAATATGTAATTTTAGTGTGTTTTTTAAAAATAAAAATTCAAACTATTTCGTTCAATTTCTTGAACGGATGTCAAATAATTACACAAGTGACATTAAAAAAATTAAAAAAATATTATTTTCTTATGTGGCAATACAAAAAAAAAATCAAAAATAATATCATTGATTCTATGGCAAAAATTATTAAAATAATAATAAAAATTAAAATAAATATTTTATTATTATTAAAATAATAATAAAAATTAAAATAAATATTAATTAATTAATTAACTTTAAAATAATTAATTTTAAAATAAAATAATTATTTTAAAAATAATTAATTTTAAAATAAAATAATTAAAATAATAACATTAAAATAAATATTTGGAATTAATGAATAATAATTAATCATTAAGTTGTAAAATGATTATTTTATTTTATTTTTAAAATTATTATTAATCATTCCGGTTAAAAAATCATTAACTTGTAAAAAAATCATTTTTTTCACATAAAAAAATATCTATTTTTGTTTTTAAAAAAATCTGTTTTTAAAAATTTTGTTTTAAAAAACAAAAACAGAATTTATTTTTAACTTGTCAAATAAAATTCTATTTTTAAAAAATTCTGTCTTTAAAAAATTCTGTTTTTAAAAATTTTGTTAGTAGGAACCGGAGTAGCAATTTTAGGTGCGTTATCCGCTAGATTCTCCATGTACTTTCTTTGTTTCAACAAAATAAGAGACATCGGATCCATATTATTCGTTTCGTTTCGAATTATTAGTTTAATATTTAAAAATTTAATTTTAGATTTAACATTAGTATAATTCATTTAAGTTTTGATAACAATAAGTCTTATGACGTATTTCACGAAGAACTTTTCGGTCTACCCCCAGAACGTGAAGTTGAATTCTTTATTAAACTTGAACCTGGTACAAAACTCATTTCTAAAACTCATATTGAATGGTTTCTATTGAATTTTAGGAGTTAAACGTCCAACTACATGAGTTGTTAGACATTGGTTTCATTCGTCCTAGTACATCTCCTTGGGGTGCTTCTGTTTTATTCGTAAAGAAGAAATACGGGAGTATGCGACTTTGTATTGACTACCGAGAATTGAATCACGTCACCATCAATAATAGGTATCCGTTACCTCGCATTGATGACCAAGTCGACCAGTTGCAAGGAGCACAATTCTTTTCAAAGATCGATCTTCGTTCTGGATATCATCATCTGAAGATTAAAACTGAGGATATTCCGAAGACTGCTTTCAGAACTCGGTAAGGGCATTGTAAATTCGTAGTTATGTCTTTTGGATTGACTAATGCTCCTGCTGCTTTTATGGATATGTTGAACCGTGTGTTCAAAGAATATTTGGATCAGTTCGTTGTTATCTTTATTGATGACATCCTCATCTATTCCAAAAGCCGTGAAGATCATGAGCGCCATTTGAAGCTGGTACTTCAAAGGCTTCGTGATAACAAGCTATATGCCAAGCTGAAGAAATGCAAGTTCTGGCTTGAGGAAGTAACATTCCTTGAGCACGTGGTCTCAAAACATGGAGTATCTGTTGACCCGACGAAGATTGAAGCAATACAAAGTTGGGAGCAACCTGTGATAACCCAGGATTTCGAATAATCCAAAATTTGCGAATAAATTTTTTTTTTAATTAATATTAATATTAATTATCAATTTTTGTGACAAGTATCTGTGATACGAGTCTCGAGAAAGTCAATTTGTGTATTGACTAATAAATTTAGAGTAGAGTTGTGCTTAACAACTTTAGAAAACCCTAACCCTAATTTTCGGATAGGGATTCGGTAGAAAATATAATTAAAATAATTATATTGTTAAGAATGTGTTTGTACTGTATGTTGATTATGTTGATCAATAATTGATCGGATAAGGTTTGTAATTAATAAACCTTAATAAGGGATTTAAAACTCTAATCTTAAATTTAGAAAATAAATTGTACAATTAAAAACCCTAATTGTACATTGAGGAACCCTAATTTAAAATCTTGGATTTCCTAAACCCTAATTAGACAACCCTAATTTTTATTAGCATGCCTAAAGTGATTGTTAAACTTAAATATGATTAGAAAACTCTAATTATATTTTTGTATGTTAAATTTCTATTTTAGAAACCCTAATTTTATTTTTAGAAAATTTATTTTTTTAATTAAACCCTAAATTTGACAATTGTGAAAACTAGAATTTTTAATACCTTAAGGGTTCAAACCCTAATCCAAATCCTAAACCCTAAGGGTGTGTACATTTGTCAAGAATGCCATTTAAAATAATTAAATAATGACAATAATACCCTTTTTACATTTTTAGTGAGCTAACTTGTAAATTTGGTAATATCTTTAGTTGGTCACCAACTATATTGACTTATGAGACATTTATATCAGCCATTTCAGCCTCCTTTTGACACATAGGTTAGCAAGTTCATTGCATCTTGAAGTTGTATAAGAGAATTAGAGAGAGAGAAAGTCTAGTATTTAGGTTATTTTGTACACAAGCTCTCACCTACTCTCTCTCTCTCACCAAGACCTCCGAAAATCCATTGTAAATCAGTCACAAATTACCCTCTTAAACACATAGATCAGATCCAGAGATCTAGAATCAAGAATTGGAAAGCTAGAAGGTATAATCAAATTTTAATTTTTGATCTTTGTTGCTTGGAAAAATTTCGTGTTTATGTGTTTAAATCTTTGCTAGATGATGTTTAATGATGATCTATGTTGATATAACATAGATCCATAGCATCAAAATGCTTTAAAAGTGATGATTTTCAAAACTGCCAAGAACAAAAAATGTGGTCTGACAAGCTAATGTCAGGTGCCACGGATTCTTCTTTGTTTAATATTTTTCTTGTTTGATGTTTTGAATCGGTAGTCTGACATGAGGACTGTAATCTAGAAGTGAAATATCAGCCATTCCATGTACAGGTTACAAGATATTCATGGTCAAAGTGAGTTGACCGAGCTTGACCAACACTTTCTGGGTAACCCAGAAAGTGAGAATCCGTGTCTGACAACGTTTTCAAATTACTTGATCTGTCACGTTTTGTACGTTTTGTTATTGTTGTTATCATAAATGTGTAGTATGTTATCGTGACTGTAGATTAATGGCTTTATATCATGTATTTGATCAACAGAGAGAATTTAGAAAGCGGTCAAAGTAGCCTACTCGACATGAATGTATGTTTTCTGGAATTTCCAGAAAACGCATGAACTCAGTTTTTGTCAGAGTTTGACCGGATTGTATCTTGTAGATCTGTTGTTGTTAAACTGATGTGTTGGTTTGTGAGTGTTCTATGACATACGGTCTATAATGGTGAACTATTAAAAAACATAAAACATAACCGTAACACGTTACAAATTGAGCTTCAAAGTAGTACCACGAAACTGTCTGGGTTTCTGGGTTACCCAAAAAACCCAGAACAGCTCTGACATTAAATTTCGAGGCTCAGATCTTGCATCTGGATTGTTGTTTGGGCCAATTGATAGTTGATAATTGGAGAATTACATGTATACTACACGATCACAATTTAAGTTAACCCAGAAACGATTTTTAAGTAAGGATTCAAGTTGGTCAAACAGGGCAACTTAATATCGAAGCTGTCAGTGTTCTTGAGCTCAAGAACACCAACAGCGACGCTTTGTGTCGCTAAAGTTCTATAGCGACGGTTTTATTTATTTTATTTTCTGAATATTCTGAAAAATGATTAAAAATAGAAATAAATTCTAAAAATTACCAAAAATGGTTTTAAAAATTATTTTAAATTATGAAAAATAATTTTTGACCAATTGGAATATTTTTCTTTAATATTTATAATTATTTAAATATTAAAGGTATTTAATTTATTTAATTAGTGTATTAAATAAATTAGAGAAAAATGATTTAATATTATGAAAAATCATTTTAAATAAGAATAATGTATTTAAAAATATTTTGAGTTATAAAATGTAACTTTTAATATTTTTGGAAAATTTTCATTAATAACTTAATATTAATGATATTAGATTTATTTGATTACTAAATTAAATAAATAAGATAAAAATAATTTTAATGATTTAAAAATCATTTTAATTGAGAATAAAGTGTTAGAAAATATTTTAAATTATAAAATATAATTTTCAATATTTTTGGAGAATTTTCATTAATAAATTAATATTAATGATGTTTGATTTATTTAATTATTATATTAAATAAATGAATTAAAAATGCATTTATTGATTTAAAAATCATTTAAAAATGAGAAAAATGGTTTAAAAATATTTTAAGTTATAATTAATGACTTTTAATATTTGGATAATAATTTCATTAATTTTTATATATTAATGGTGATGATTTAAAAATGATTTTAATTATTTTAAAAATTATTTAAGTAGAATATTGATGATTTAAAAATATTTTAAGTTATTGATGATAACTTTAATATTTCGGAATGTATGTTGATATTATTAAATATTAATAATGGTAAGATTATTTGATAATCAAATCATTTAAAAAATGATTCTGATATTTGAAAAATTATTATAAATTATAATAATTGTTTTATAATTATTAAAAGCTTCCGAAAAATATTATTAATGATAATTGACTTATCTAAATTAATATTGAAGCTTAGAGACCATGTGTAATTGACAGATAACTGTATTAATTATCGGATAGGGTAACCAGAACACCGAGAATGGACCGAAGTCCAACCAGACTGAATTAGTGTGACTTGTTAAGTGTTTAAATAGGTTATAAACATTGTTGTGGCTATGTTGTAATGTGTTTAGGAGAAGTTCGACTGTGAACTACAGTGTTGTGTGTTGTGTGTTATGTGTTATGTGGATTATTGTGCTAATTGTTAGACCGATATTATTGGTTATAGGTCTTTCGAAAACAGATAAGTATTTTGTGTAGCTGTAATCAGCGGAAGAGGCAAGTTCCCTAACTCAACCTTGAGTTATTTCATTCAATTATTATTGGTGGATAATTATTGCTAATTATACCACGTCCAGGGATTTATTGTTGAAATTAAATTATTGAATTAGAAAATATATATTCGTAGAATTACTGTTGTTGGATATTCATATCTGTAGAAGTTAGAATTGACAGTATAGATAATTCCTGTTTATTATCAAATTATGTTGAGAAATGTCTTAGCCAATTATTCTGGTTAGACAAACATTTGTAAAAACTTGTTAGGTTTGAGAAGAGAAGCAAATAGAATTTGAAATCCCAGTATTTCGTTGTAAAATCAAACTTTTGATTCTAAGACTGAGAAGAACAACCTTTTATATAAAGGGAACATTTTGTTGGTCGTGAATTCGACCTTTGCGCGCGTTTTGAGTATTATGCATAATATAGGGTATAATAAGCTGATCACTTGTTATACTTGCAGAGGGGTATGATTTAATCTTTATGGTTATCTGATACACCTAAGTATTTATCAAAGTAAATCTTTGATATCTACCCGAGAAAATAAGTTCAAGATCTTGTGTGATCGCTCAGTATAAATCTGGAAAACATTCCACTTTGATATTTCGTAGAATTGATTCTTGATTATTTATTAGAATATCGTAGAAACTTTGAAAGCGTTGTACTCTTTCATTATTGAATTATTGTGTTGTATAGAATACGAGAAAACTTGTTATTAAATAACGATTTGTTCAGCCATTTCAAAGTTCCCCGAACTTTGATTTCATTCTATCAAAATAGATAGACTGTTGTTTTGAATTCTTATACATTTATTGTATGTCTTAACTTGCGGGGCAAATTAGTTGCTCACCCTTGCTAAATAAAATTTTTCAGCTAGGGATGAAGTTGCTGGAGGTGCTGCAAAGGACAAAGGCAAAGGCGTAGTAATAAATTAGTTATGATTAGCATATTTATTATGTTGTATTGTAAACCCTTTTTGTATATCTAAAGGGTATGTTTGTAAAGTTAAGGTTAGAAAACCTGGGTGATGTATTATTGAACTCTGATAAAAACTTATGAAAGTTACTATCTATATATATTATGGGTAGTTAAATGTTATTTATATTGTGGATCGTGAACACCAACTCGGGGGTCAGGTAACCCGGATTTGGGGGTGTCACAGGTTGGTATCAGAGCTGTAGTGAGCAAGGTGTCACCAGCTGGTAGTAGAACTGTAGGTTATAAAGCTTAAGTGGGGAGGGGGAAAACCCTAGGATTATGACCATAGCGAGATAGAAAATACTCATTCAGAGTACTAAGTGAGGGATCGTTGAAGTGTATCGATAGTGAGAGAAATTTGTACTGGTGAAGTACTAATCAAGTTGTTAAAATTGATTGTAGGATGTCGGGAGAAAATAAGATGAGTACGGAGATGCCAGCGGCTGTCGCACCAATGCTAGTAGCCGAGTTGCTAGCACAGAGCGAATCGGTTGAAGAAGTGGGGAAAGATGAACCAATGATTAATCTTGGGAGTGATCATGACGATTATCCTGAGATGTATCTAAGTGGTGATGAGGAGGCGGAGTCTGAAGAAGCTAAGGTGGAACTAAAGAATAAGATCAAGGTTGGTGAACAAGATCAGCTATCTGTGGAAGTCCAAGAACTCCGAAGCAAAGTATTTCTTTTAGAGGAGTTGTGGAAGACGGAGCGGGCGTTACGTGAAATGACTGAAGAACGGAACGAACTGAAAGCGCAGGTGGAGAAGATGAAGGCTGAAGGTGGTGGATCATCTGAAGGATCGGCAAAAAGGGCAAGAAGAAAAGAAAGAGGAACAATGACAGTGACAACTCTGGAAATTCAAACCCGAAGAAAAAGAAAGCATGTAGCAAGTGTGGTAAAACTCACGTGGGGGAATGCATGATGTGGAAGAACGTGTGCTTCAACTGTAAGCAGGAAGGACATATCTCTTTGTATTATCCTAAACCAAATATGAGGAAGTGTTTTTCCTGTGGGCAAACGGGGCATGGATTTAACAAGTGTCCTAGCAAGAAGAAGACTGGGGAAGGGAGTGGTCGTTAGACAACTTAGATATAAGTTGTAGTATCTTTTGGTAGAAGTTTCTGGTATTAGGTTATGTAATATCGAGAATGATGTTTGAACATATGTAAATATATGTTTGTATGAATAAAATCTTTATTTTCTATATGAATATAAGATTAAACTGAATTTGTGTGTTCTTAAAACTCATACTTATGGTATGTTCATGACTCATAATTATATGAAATGTCCTGAACCCCTCAGCGAATGGATGCCAAAGGTCTTACTAGGATAAGTTCATACACTCATATGATTGTGGCAAGTTACTGAACTCCTAAGTGTGGTAAGTTTGATGAACTGGAATTAGTAATGTGAAATTGGAGAATGTCAACTTTTTGTGTAAAGTTGGGGAATTGCAACTTTTGTAAAGTTGAGTGTGCTAATCCTAGTATTATTTTAAAGGGATAGTTATATGTGAAGTACTAAATGTACTATGTGCTATTTGAATAAATATGCGATTACTTGAGAATTATGTGTTAAATTCTTATTGTGTTAAGAATTTGTATAGAGAAAGAGTATTAATATAAGATTTTCATTTAAATCAGATCATGCCGCCTAGACGAAAGAATCGAAACCAAAGAGAAGAACAATCAGTGAATAACGAAGGAGGTCAAGTGGACCCGATGCAGAATTTTGTGGATATGCTGGCCCAAGCTATGGAAAATAGGGCTCCAGCCAGGGGAAGACTAAGGAATCATCCAGCCGACAGATTGGCTAATTTTAAGGATTTTAAAACGGTAGGACCGCCGGAATTTAAGGGCACTACGGATCCAATTGAAGCCCAAACGTGGGTGAAAGAGATGGAGAAAATGTTCGTGATTGCGCGAGTGGCAGAAGAGCAAAAGACGGTTTTTGCGACATACTTAATGAAGGGAGAAGCCAATTATTGGTGGGAAACCAATCAAGCGAGAGCGGGTACAGCGGTGGTGACGTGGGCCAGATTTAAGGAGTTGGTCTTTGAGAACTACTTCTCGCCGAGTATGTACGCTCGGATGGAAGTTAAGTTCTTGGAACTTAAGCAGGAAAACATGTCTGTTTCTGAATACGCGGCTAAATTCAACGAATTGGCACGATTTGCACCTCATCAGGTGGACACAGAAGCAAGAAGATTTGAGAACGGATTGAAGCCAGGGATTTACAACAAAGTAGCTGTGCTGCAGATCAACACTTTTGCGGCTCTATTGGAGAAAGCATTAATTACTAAAGGAGGAAGCGAGGCTGCATCTCGTTTTCATCAGGAGAAGAAGAAGAATACCAATGAGGGTGGAAGCAGTGGTGTTAATAACCCGAATAAAAGGAAGTGGAGTGAGATTACCCAATCGGGTAGCAAAGCTGAAGGGAATAAGAAAGGAGGGCCTTGTGTGAGTTGTGGGAAGAATCATGCTGGTGTTTGTTTGAAGAAGAAGGAGGGTTTGTTACAACTGCGGACAAGAGGGGCATATGTTGCCAAATTGTCCCAGCCCGAAAAAGATTCAAGGTTGCTATGCGTGTGGATCGACTGATCATCTGGTGCGGAACTGTCCGAAGAAGAAGGCAGAAAAAGAAAGTGTCAACAACGGACCTGGTGGTGGAACCTTGGCGATTCGAGAACCTGCACAGCCAGGAAGACCAACAACCCGTACATTCAACATGACGGCGCTAGATGCGGTAGCTACTCAGGAGGTGGCAGCAGGTAACAATTTCGCTTAATATTTAAATTACGCGATTAATATTGGATAAATATGGCTGTGAATTATTTTCTTTTATAGATTCAAGTCATATGTTAGAATTTGAAACACAAATTAATATTGTGTTGATAAAAATGAATTGATGATACAACTTTAAAAGATTCTAGAGAATAAGAAAGCGGTGATTTCGAGGACGAAATCCTTTTAAGGAGGGGGTGAATGTGATAACCCAGGATTTTGAATAATTCAAAATTTGAAAATAATTTTTTTTTAATTAATATTAATATTAATTATCAATTTTGTGACAAGTATCTGTGATACGAGTCTCGAAAAATTCAATTTGTGTATTGACTAATAAATTTAGAGTAAAGTTGTGCTTAACAACTTTAGAAAACCCTAACCCTAATTTTTGGATAGGGATTCGGTAGAAAATATAATTAAAATAATTATATTATTAAGAATGTGTTTGTACTGTATGTTGATTATGTTGATCAATAATTGATCGGATAAGGTTTGTAATTAATAAACCTTAATAAGGGATTTAAAACCCTAATCTTAAATTTAGAAAATAAATTGTACAATTAAAAACCCTAATTGTACGTTGAGGAACCCTAATTTAAAATCTAGGATTTCCTAAACCCTAATTAGGCAACCCTAATTTTTATTAGCATGCCTAAAGTGATTGTTAAATTTAAATATGATTAGAAAACTCTAATTATATTTTTGTATGTTAAATTTCTATTTTAGAAACTCTAATTTTATTTTTAGAAAATTTATTTTTCTAATTAAACCCTAAATTTGACAATTGTGGAAACTAGAATTTTTAATACCTTAAGGGTTCAAACCCTAATCCAAACCCTAAACCCTAAGGGTGTGTACATTTGTCAAGAATGCCATTTAAAATAATTAAATAATGACAATAAAACCCTTTTTACATTTTTAGTGAGCTAACTTGTAAATTTGGTAATATCTTTAGTTGGTCACCAACTATATTGACTTATGAGACAATTATATCAGCCATTTCAGCCTCCTTTTGACACATAGGTTAGCAAGTTCATTGCATCTTGAAGTTGTATAAGAGAATTAGAGAGAGAAAGTCTAGTATTTAGGTTATTTTGTACACAAGCTCTCACCTACTCTCTCTCTCACCAAGACCTCCGAAAATCCATTGTAAATCAGTCACAAATTACCCTCTTAAACACATAGATCAGATCCAGAGATCTAGAATCAAGAATTGGAAAGCTAGAAGGTATAATCAAATTTTAATTTTTGATCTTTGTTGCTTGGAAAATTTCGTGTTTATGTTTTTAAATCTTTGCTAGATGATGTTTAATGATGATCTATGTTGATATAACATAGATCCATAGCATCAAAATGCTTTAAAAGTGATGATTTTCAAAACTGCCAAGAACAGAAAATGTGGTCTGACAAGCTAATGTCAGGCGCCACGGATTCTTCTTTGTTTAATATTTTTCTTGTTTGATGTTTTGAATCGGTAGTCTGACATGAGGACTGTAATCTAGAAGTGAAATATCAGCCATTCCATGTACAGGTTACAAGATATTCATGGTCAAAGTGAGTTGACCGAGCTTGACCAACACTTTCTGGGTAACCCAGAAAGTGAGAATCCGTGTCTGACAACGTTTTCAAATTACTTGATCTGTCACGTTTTGTACGTTTTGTTATTGTTGTTATCATAAATGTGTAGTATGTTATCGTGACTGTAGATTAATGGCTTTATATCATGTATTTGATCAACAGAGAGAATTTATAAAGCGGTCAAAGTAGCCTACTCGGCATGAATGTATGTTTTCTGGAATTTCCAGAAAACGCATGAACTCAGTTTTTGTCAGAGTTTGACCGGATTGTATCTTGTAGATCTGTTGTTTTAAACTGATGTGTTGGTTTGTGAGTGTTCTATGACATACAGTCTATAATGGTGAACCATTAAAAAACATAAAACATAACCGTAACACGTTACAAATTGAGCTTCAAAGTAGTACCACGAAACTGTCTGGGTTTCTGGGTTACCCAGAAAACCCAGAACAGCTCTGACATTAAATTTCGAGGCTCAGATCTTGCATCTGGATTGTTGTTTGGGCCAATTGATGGTTGATAATTGGAGAATTACATGTATACTACACGATCACAGTTTAAGTTAACCCAGAAACGATTTTTAAGTAAGGATTCAAGTTGGTCAAATAGGGCAGCTTAATATCGAAGATGTCAGTGTTCTTGAGCTCAAGAACACCAACAACGACGCTTTGTGTCGCTAAAGCTCTATAGCGACGGTTTTATTTATTTTATTTTCTGAATATTCCGAAAATTGATTAAAAATAGAAATAAATTCTAAAAATTTCCAAAAATGATTTTAAAAATTATTTTAAATTATGAAAAATAATTTTTGACCAATTGGAATATTTTTCTTTAATATTTATAATTATTTAAATATTAAAGGTATTTAATTTATTTAATTAGTGTATTAAATAAATTAGAGAAAAATGATTTAATATTTTGAAAAATCATTTTAAATAAGAATAATGTATTTAAAAATATTTTGAGTTATAAAATGTAACTTTTAAAATTTTTGGAGAATTTTTATTATTAATTTAATATTAATGATATTAGATTTATTTGATTATTAAATTAAATAAATAAGATAAAAATAATTTTAATGATTTAAAAATCATTTTAATTGAGAATAAAGTGTTAGAAAATATTTTAAATTATAAAATATAATTTTCAATATTTTTGGAGAATTTTCATTAATAAATTAATATTAATGATGTTTGATTTATTTAATTATTATATTAAATAAATGAATTAAAAATGCTTTTATTGATTTAAAAATGAGAAAAATGGTTTAAAAATATTTTAAGTTATAATTAATGACTTTTAATATTTGGATAATAATTTCATTAATATTTATATATTAATGGTGATGATTTAAAAATGATTTTAATTATTTTAAAAATTATTTAAGTAGAATATTGATGATTTAAAAATATTTTAAGTTATTGATAATAACTTTAATATTTCGGAATGTATGTTGATATTATTAAATATTAATAATGGTAAGATTATTTGATAATCAAATCATTTAAAAAATGATTCTGATATTTTAAAATTTATTATAAATTATAATAATTGTTTTATAATTATTAAAAGCTTCCGAAAAATATTATTAATGATAATTGACTTATCTAAATTAATATTGAAGCTTAGAGACCACGTGTAATTGACAGATAACTGTGTTAATTGTCGGATAGGGTGACCAGAACACCGGGAATGGACCGAAGTCCAACCAGACTGAATTAATGTGACTTGTTAAGTGTTTAAATAGGTTATAAACACTGTTGTGGCTATGTGGTAATGTGTTTAGGAGAAGTTTGACTGTGAACTACAGTGTTGTGTGTTATGTGGATTATTGTGCTAATTGTTAGACCGATATTATTGGTTATAGGTCTTTCGAAAACAGATAAGTAATTTGTGTAGCTGTAATCAGCGGAAGAGGCAAGTTCCCTAACTCAACCTTGAGTTATTTCATTCAATTATTATTGGTGGATAATTATTGCTAATTATAACACGTCCAGGGATTTATTGTTGAAATTAAATTATTGAATTAGAAAATATATATTCGTAGAATTACTGTTGTTGGATATTCATATCTGTAGAAGTTAGAATTGACAGTATAGATAATTCCTGTTTATTATCAAATTATGTTGAGAAATGTCTTAGCCAATTATTCTGGTTAGACAAACATTTGTAAAAACTTGTTAGGTTTGAGAAGAGAAGCAAATAGAATTTGAAATCCCAGTATTTCGTTGTAAAATCAAACTTTTGATTCTAAGACTGAGAAGAACAACCTTTTATATAAAGGGAACATTTTGTTGGTCGTGAATTCGACCTTTGCGCGCGTTTTGAGTATTATGCATAATATAGGGTATAATAAGCTGATCACTTGTTATACTTGCAGAGGGGTATGATTTAATCTTTATGGTTATCTGATACACCTAAGTATTTATCAAAGTAAATCTTTGATATCTACCCGAGAAAATAAGTTCAAGATCTTGTGTGATCGCTCAGTATAAATCTGGAAAATATTCCACTTTGATATTTCGTAGAATTGATTCTTGATTATTTATTAGAATATCGTAGAAACTTTGAAAGCGTTGTACTCTTTCATTATTGAATTATTGTGTTGTATAGAATACGAGAAAACTTGTTATTAAATAACGATTTGTTCAACCATTTCAGTTCCCCGAACTTTGATTTCATTCTATCAAAATAGATAGACTGTTGTTTTGAATTCTTATACATTTATTGTATGTCTTAACTTGCGGGGCAAATTAGTTGCTCACCCTTGCTAAATAAAATTTTTCAGCTAGGGATGAAGTTGCTGGAGGTGCTGCAAAGGACAAAGGCAAAGGCGTAGTAATAAATTAGTTATGATTAGCATATTTATTATGTTGTATTGTAAACCCTTTTTGTATATCTAAAGGGTATGTTTGTAAAGTTAAGGTTAGAAAACCTGGGTGATGTATTATTGAACTCTGATAAAAACTTATGAAAGTTACTATCTATATATATTATGGGTAGTTAAATGTTATTTATATTGTGGATCGTGAACACCAAACTCGGGGGTCAGGTAACCCGGATTTGGGGGTGTCACAGGTTGGTATCAGAGCTGTAGTGAGCAAGGTGTCACCAGCTGGTAGTAGAACTGTAGGTTATAAAGCTTAAGTGGGGTAGGGGAAAACCCTAGGATTATGACCATAGCGAGATAGAAAATACTCATTTAGAGTACTAAGTGAGGGACCGTTGAAGTGTATCGATAGTGAGATAAGTAAATTCGTAGTGAGAGAAATTTGTACTGGTGAAGTACTAATCAAGTTGTTAAAATTGATTGTAGGATGTCGGGAGAAAATAAGATGAGTACGGAGATGCCAGCGGCTGTCGCACCAATGCTAGTAGCCGAGTTACCAGCACAGAGCGAATCGGTTGAAGAAGTGGGGAAAGATGAACCAATGATTAATCTTGGGAGTGATCATGACGATTATCCTGAGATGTATCTATGTGGTGATGAGGAGGCGGAGTCTGAAGAAGCTAAGATGGAACTAAAGAATAAGATCAAGGTTGGTGAATAAGATCAGCTATCTGTGGAAGTCCAAGAACTCCGAAGCAAAGTATTTCTTTTAGAGGAGTTGTGGAAGACGGAGCGGGCGTTACGTGAAATGACTGAAGAACGGAACGAACTGAAAGTGCAGGTGGAGAAGATGAAGGCTGAAGGTGGTGGATCATCTGAAGGAACCGACAAAAATGACAAGAAGAAAATAAAGAGGAACAATGACAGTGACAACTCTAGAAATTCGAACCCGAAGAAAAAGAAAGCATGTAGCAAGTGTGGTAAAACTCACGTGGGGGAATGCATGATGTGGAAGAACGTGTGCTTTAACTGTAAGCAGGAAGGACATATCTCTTTGTATTGTCTTAAACCAAATATGAGGAAGTGTTTTTCCTGTGGGCAAACGGGGCATAGATTTAACAAGTGTCCTAGCAAGAAGAAGACTGGGGAAGGGAGTGGTCGTTAGACAACTTAGATATAAGTTGTAGTATCTTTTGGTAGAAGTTTCTGGTATTAGGTTATGTAATATCGAGAATGATGTTTGAACATATGTAAATATATGTTTGTATGAATAAAATCTTTATTTTCTATATGAATATAAGATTAAAATGAATTTGTGTGTTCTTAAAACTCATACTTATGGTATGTTCATGACTCATAATTATATGAAATGTCCTGAACCCCTCAGCGAATGGACGCCAAAGGTCTTACTAGGATAAGTTCATACACTCATATGATTGTGGCAAGTTACTGAACTCCTAAGTGTGGTAAGTTTGATGAACTGGAATTAGTAATGTGAAATTGGAGAATGTCAACTTTTTATGTAAAGTTGGGGAATTGCAACTTTTGTAAAGTTGAGTGTGCTAATCCTAGTATTATTTTAAAGGGATAGTTATATGTGAAGTACTAAATATACTATGTGCTATTTGAATAAATATGCGATTACTTGAGAATTATGTGTTAAATTCTTATTGTGTTAAGAATTTGTATAGAGAAAGAGTATTAATATAAGATTTTCATTTAAATCAGATCATGCCGCCTAGACGACAGAATCGAAACCAAAGAGAAGAACAATCAGTGAATAATGAATAACTTTTCGGTCTACCCCCAGAACGTGAAGTTGAATTCTTTATTAACCTTGAACCTGGTACAAAACTCATTTCTAAAACTCATATTGAATGGTTTCTATTGAATTTTAGGAGTTAAACGTCCAACTACATGAGTTTTTAGACATTGGTTTCATTCGTCCTAGTACTTTTCCTTGGGGTGCTTCTGTTTTATTCGTAAAGAAGAAATACGGGAGTATGCGACTTTGTATTGACTACCGAGAATTGAATCACGTCACCATCAAGAATAGGTATCCGTTACCTCGCATTGATGACCAAGTCGACCAGTTGCAAGGAGCACAATTCTTTTCAAAGATCGATCTTCGTTCTGGATATCATCATCTGAAGATTAAAACTGAGGATATTCCGAAGACTGCTTTCAGAACTCGGTAAGGGCATTGTGAATTCGTAGTCATGTCTTTTGGATTGACTAATGCTCCTACTGCTTTCATGGATATGATGAATCGTGTGTTCAAAGAATATTTGGATCAGTTCGTTGTTGTCTTTATTGATGACATCCTCATCTATTCCAAAAGCCGTGAAGATCATGAGCGCCATTTGAAGCTGGTACTTCAAAGGCTTCGTGATAACAAGCTATATGCCAAGCTGAAAAAATGCAAGTTCTGGCTTGAGGAAGTAACATTCCTTGAGCACGTGGTCTCAAAACATGGAGTATTTGTTGACCCGACGAAGATTGAAGCAATACAAAGTTGGGAGCAACCGAAGTCAGTGACCGAAGTACGTAGCTTTCTGGGCTTAGCTTGTTATTATTGGAGATTCGTGGAAGGATTTTCTCGAATCGCTACTCCGTTAACTCAGCTGACTCAGAAAGATACAAAATTCGTATACAGCGAGGAATGCGAGAAAAGTTTCCAAGAGCTCAAGAGGAGACTCATTTCGACACCTTTTCTGACTAGGGGTGCTCAAAATTTTCGATTTTTCGATTTTTTACCGGTACTGATTTTTTTGGTACCGGTTTTTCAGTATTTTAACACTTTTCGGTACCGGTAGCGGTAATGACTTTTTTTAATTCGGTAAAAACCTAAATACCAAAAATACCAAAATTTAATAATTTAATAGTTAATGTTTTGTAATTTTATATATTAAATAATTATTTTATATATTAATAATTTCTATATAATAGTAGTTTTATTAATTTTTTATATATATTAATAATGTTTTGTAGTTTTATTTTATATATTAATTATTATTAATAGTTAATGATTTCTTAATTTTTTAAAAAATTAATAATATATAAAAAAATTATTTAATTATTATTAATTATATATATTACCAAGCGGTTTAACCGAAAACCAAACCAAAAAAATCGGTATGAAGAAAAAAGTGCAATAAGATGTTATTCCAGAAACAAGAATCGATGAATAGGGAATACTTCGAGTCAACTCCAGACTTTGTGTTCCTAACGATTCTTACTTGAAGCATAGAATCATGATGGAGGCACACAACACACCATTTGCAATCCATCCTCGGAGTACCAAAATGTATCATGATCTTCGACATACATTTTGGTGGAGCAATATGAAGAGAGAGATCGCGGAGTTTATCTTGAGGTGTTTAATTTGTCAACATGTAAAGGTGGAGCATCAAGTACCAAAGGGTCCATTGCAACCACTTGAGATTCTGAAATAGAAGTGGGAACACATTACCATGGATTTTGTTACGGGTCTTCCCAAGGTTTCTCAAGGCATAGATGCAATTTGGGTTATTGTTGATAGATTAACTAAGTCTGCTCATTTCTTGCCTATACGGGAGACTTTTTCCCTTGAACGTCTTGCTCGTATGTACGTAAATGAAATTGTGAGATTGCATGGCATGCCAGTATCCATAGTTTCAGATCGTGACCCAAGATTCACTTCACGATTTTGGGTTATCTTGCAGAAAACTATGGGCACGGATTTACGATTCAGTTTAGCTTACCATCCTCAAACGGACGGGCAATCAGAGAGGACTATTCAAACTCTTGAAGATCTATTAAGACTATGTGTCTTAGATTTTAAAGGGAGTTGGGATAAGTACCTACCATTGGTGGAATTCTCCTACAACAACAGTTATCAGGCAAGTATAGGTGTGGCTCCATTTGAAGCATTGTATGGACGAAAGTGTCGCTCTCCAGTATGTCGGGATGAGGTGGGAGAAGCAACTTTGTTGGGACCAGAGTTGGTACGTATAACTACAGAGAAGATCCAAATGATCCGATAACGTATACAAACGGCACATGATCGACAAAAGAGTTATGCGGATCTTCATCGAAAGGACGCGGAATTTAATATTGGGGATCATGTATTGTTACATATTGCTCCATAGAAGAGAGTTACAAGATTTGGGATGAGAGGAAAGATCAATCCACGATTTGTTGATCCATTTGAGATTCGTGACCGAGTAGGAAATGTGGCCTATAGACTCGCATTACCTCCAAGCATGTCTCGTGTTCATAATGTTTTTCACATATATATGCTTCGTAAATATTTGAAAGACCCAAACCACATTATTGAGTTAGAACCAGACGAGATAACCCAAGATTTAACGTACGAGGAGTTATTTGTCAAGATCTTGGATAGGAAAAGAGCATGTCCTACGCACAAAGATTATACCATAAGTTAAAGTTTTGTGGAAGAACCATGCTATTGAGGAAATGACCTAGGAGTTGGAATCGGAAATGAAAATGAGGTATCCTCACCTTTTCAAAACATCAGGTACATACGTCAATTTCGATGACGAAATTTCATAAGGAGGGGAGGTTGTAAGACTCCAACTTTTTATAAATAAAATTGAATTTCCTCTAATTATTATTTTGAATAATAAGTTGTTAATTTGATATAATGATTTGGTTATGGGTGAAATATGAAAATTTTGCAAAATAAGTAAGTGGTTATAAAATATTCATTGTTGTCGGGGGAATATTCGTACAGCGGCGCAGTCATTTATGGGTCCCATAACGGAAAATGGTCGGATAAAGAAAACGATAAATTTGAGTTTTTACAAATAACGGCGTAGTTGTTACCGTTAACACTATTGGAATACCAGGCGGTTAAAATACAGTAATACGCGTGGTTGCACAGTAGCACACGGTATTACACAGTATTTTTGAATTATTAATTTTTATGTAAGAAGGCACTACTCAATAATTGCTACATTAATTACTGTTCAATATTTTATGTTATTGATTCAATAATTGCTACGTTGATATTTTATATTATTGTTGTTTCAATAATTGTCACTGCACAGTATTTTCCATTATCAGATCAATAATTGATATTATTTGAATAATATTATTAGATAGCATTATTGGCAATGTCTAAGAAAGTTCTGTTTAGAAAAGGGGTTTGGTCACCTAATTACGCGCCAGTAAGGAGAAATCCTTATAAAAAAAAACCCCTCTTTTCTGGGAACGACCTAGTTGTCAGTATTGTGATTCTGTAATATTATTTGTGAATAACTAATTATTGATTTATATGATAAGGAAATATTTATTATTTTATGTGGATATAAATGAAGGAATTAATACTGAAGTGTTTTATCAGTATTTTGTCAGAATGGAGGTATTAAAATCGTCCGTATGTGAATTTCGGGCATTTTTTGTTTGGAATTTGGAAAAAATTAAATCTACAAAGTTGTAGAGAATTTAATTTCCTATGGAATGGACATAAAATTCGTATTTTTATGATAAAAGAGCTATTTATTATGCATTATTGAGGTTTCGAAAATAAATGTTTTTTTATTAAAAACATGGGCCCACTTTTGGTTGGTGATGTGATGTCCCCAAATCCGGGTATCTTCCAACCCGACGGATGGTGCTACACGGTGCTACAGTTCACATAAATATTCAATTGAAATGCCTCAAAAGAATGGATATATCTTATATATATATATATAAGGAATATTTATATTCCCCAGATTCTTTAAAACCAATACATTTGTCTTTATCATAATATCAATATAATTCTTACAAAACCTATACTATTACATAGATAATCTACGGGATCGCCTTCGCCTTCCCTTTATCCTTGCCGGATCCATCGGTTCGTTCGGTCTTAGCTGCATTCATATGGTTCAAACAAGAATGAGCCTAATTAACTCAGGAAGTACGACAATTCTAGTAAAATAGCATGCTTGAGACATAGGAATAATATGTCTTCAATAACTGAATAATGGCTATGAAGTACTATCGAAAATTCAAAATAGCACTTCTTTTTATTCAAAACATTTTACAACAAAAATATTCAGTAAAACATCAATTCCGGTTCAAGATCGTAAGCATATCATAAGTACTTTGAAAAGGACGTCCCGATACTAAGTCCGTAAGTCCGGCATAGCTTACGAGTGCGTCTAGGTGATCAGCCTATAATACTCTATGTTGATCAACACAACATTCATTAAACGTGTATACGTTTAAGCTGTGGCAACCTCACATGCCTGTCGTTTGACGATAAAACAGTTTAGCATACTCAGTCTACTTTTGAAAACCACAACAATATTAGTTTGGTAAATCCTTATCAACACTTGATAAAATAACATAGCATACGTCTAGCTGAAAGAATTGGCCTTGACTTCCTCAAACATTAACTCATACGAAGAATACATGAATCACAAAGACTTGTCCAGATCGAACTGGAACAAGGGTTAGAGTACTTGCCTTTAGCGTCTTCTACAGTTTATAACACATGCACTTTAGGTCCTTAAGTCTCTACAGTAGATGATAACATCACATAGTACATTAGGTCATGAATGATCATACATGGTTCCTAAAGAATCTTACCCTTCTTCTCAATCTAAATACGTATTAGATTTGTTATTAAAGATTCCAGCTTTCCATTACGTCATTCTTACGTTCATAAGTAATTGGCTTAACCTTAACCCTAAGTGTGCATACTTAAAGTTTAATATGTCTTAACAATGTTTCTCTAAGATCCTTGTTTAATGTTCATCAATTATTAATTATGTTCAACATGTAAACATTTTCCATTGTCTAAGTCAAGAAACTGGCGATGCAGCGCCGGCTATTACACTTGGTTCCGCACTGCGGCGTCACCCATTATTGCCTAGAAATCGGACTCGGCACTGCGGCGCGAGTCCCTTTGTTAATGGTCGCGCTGCGATGTGAGTTTGCAGGGGCTGAGGCTCACTTTGGCACTGCGGCGCCGGATAATTGGCTTGGAGTCGCTCCGCGGCGTGGACTCTGAGCCTAAGAAATTTTTGACAGATTTTTCAAATGTTGAGATTCTCGGACTCGTAACTTCTTCGTTATAAGTCCGAATTGGCTCGTTCAAGAGCCTACGGTTCACAAATTACGTACTCTATGTGTTCATGCAAGAATTTTATCTATTCAACTTTGTTTGCATATACCGTCGCCAATGATCCCTATTGTCGTCGGCACTGAGGTCATTGGCGACGGCATTGTCCGTCGCCATTCTCGTCGCCGTATGGGTCGTCGCCCCGGTCTCCCGTCGCTCGCCGTCGGCAAGTGTGTCATTGGCGACGGATGTCATTGGCGACGGCACGCCGTCGCCAAATGAGTCATTGCCGACGGCATGGCCGTCACCAATGGTCCCGTCGCCAATGAGTCATTGCCGACGGCATGGCCGTCACCAATGGTCCCGTCGCCAATGACCCACTTTAAAAAAAAAATAATAAAATTGCAAAATTCCCCTGTTCATTTACATATACATTGTACCTGTTGTACCTGTTATAAACTAAGAAAAATAAATAATGACAATATACGCATATCAATAACAATCATATCTTTTACTATCAACAATTAACATAATTAGATACCAAACTCAAATCTATACAACTCAAAAGCTAAATACATACATGAAAGTCAAAATATAAATATAAACAACTACTGCCCAAGATCAGGAATCTCTGTCCCATCGTCAGTCCCATCCTCCATAGTCTCATCCGCATCAGCTCGGAAATCATCACCATCTCCTCCACGAGCATCACCTGTGCCGCCATCTCCACCTCCACGAGTCTCATCAACAAGACCCTACAAAATTAAAATATTAATAACGGAGTCCCCAAAATAGATCATATTTATATTATTTTAGTTTGTGTCAGTTGTAACGCGTGTCAGTATGTCGATAACTAGGCGATAACTCGGTCTCCGTATGCCGGAATCGAGTACCGTCAGTTGTAACGCGTGCCGAATACCTACGCGGTGCTGTGTGTGTGTTTGCGTGGCGTTCGGGTGGACGATGCGGGTTTCGGGCTCTTTTTCGGCTTTTTGGCTAAGTGTGGTTCAGTTTCGATAACTAGGCGATAACTCGGTCTCCGTATGCCGGAATCGAGTACCGTCAGTTGTAACGCGTGTCTATTACCTACGCGGTGCTGTGTGTGTGTTTGCGTTGCGTTCGGGTGGACGATGCGGGTTTCGGGCTCTTTTTCGGCTTTTTGGCTAAGTGTGGTTCAGTTTCGCAAACTAGGCGATAACTCGGTCTCCGTATGCCGGAATCGAGTACCGTCAGTTGTAAAGCGTGTCTAATACCTACGCGGTGCTGTGTGTGTTTGCGTGGCGTTCGGACGAACGATACGGGTTTCGAGCTCTTTTTCGGCTTTTTGGCTAAGTGTGGTTCAGTTTCGCAAACTAGGCGATAACTCGGTCTCCGTATGTCAGAATCGAGTACCGTCAGTTGTAACGCGTGTCTAATACCTACGCGGTGCTGTGTGTGTGTTTGCGTGGCGTTCGGACGGACGATGCGTGTTTCGGGCTCTTTTTCGGCTTTTTGGCTAAGTGTGGTTCAGTTTCGCAAACTAGGCGATAACTCGGTCTCCGTATGCCGGAATCGAGTACCGGCAGTTGTAACGCGTGTCTAATACCTACGCGGTGCTGTGTGTGTGTTTGCGTGGCGTTCGGACGGACGATGCGTGTTTCGGGCTCTTTTTCGGCTTTTTGGCTAAGTGTGGTTCAGTTTCGCAAACTAGGCGATAACTCGGTCTCCATATGCCGGAATCGAGTACCGTCAGTTGTAACGCGTGTCTATTACCTACGCGGTGCTGTGTGTGTGTTTGCGTGGCGTTCGGACGGACGATGCGGGTTTCGGGCTCTTTTTCGGCTTTTTGGCTAAGTGTGGTTCAGTTTCGCAAACTAGGCGATAACTCGGTCTCCGTATGCCGGAATCGAGTACCGTCAGTTGTAACGCGTGCCGAATACCTACGCGGTGCTGTGTGTGTTTTTGCGTGGCGTTCGGGTGGACGATGCGTGTTTCGGGCTCTTTTTCGGCTTTTTGGCTAAGTGTGGTTCAGTTTCGCAAACTAGGCGATAACTCGGTCTCCGTATGTCGGAATCGAGTACCGTCAGTTGTAACGCGTGCCGAATACCTACGCGGTACTGTGTGTGTGTTTGCGTGGCGTTCGGGTGGACGATGCGGGTTTCGGGCTCTTTTTCGGCTTTTTGGCTAAGTGTGGTTCAGTTTCGCAAACTAGGCGATAACTCGGTCTCCGTATGCCAGAATCGAGTACCGTCAGTTGTAACGCGTGCCGAATACCTACGCGGTGCTGTGTGTGTGTTTGCGTGGCGTTCGGGTGGACGATGCGTGTTTCGGGCTCTTTTTCGGCTTTTTGGCTAAGTGTGGTTCAGTTTCGCAAACTAGGCGATAACTCGGTCTCCGTATGCCGGAATCGAGTACCGTCAGTTGTAACGAGTGCCGAATACCTCCGCGGTGCTGTGTGTGTGTTTGCGTGGCGTTCGGGTGGACGATGCGTGTTTCGGGCTCTTTTTTCGGCTTTTTGGCTAAGTGTGGTTCAGTTTCGCAAACTAGGCGATAACTCGGTCTCCGTATGTCGGAATCGAGTACCGTCAGTTGTAACGCGTGTCTATTACCTACGCGGTGCTGTGTGTGTGTTTGCGTGGCGTTCGGGTGGACGATGCGTGTTTCGGGCTCTTTTTCGGCTTTTTGGCTAAGTGTGGTTCAGTTTCGCAAACTAGGCGATAACTCGGTCTCCGTATGTCGGAATCGAGTACCGTCAGTTGTAACGCGTGTCTATTACCTACGCGGTGCTGTGTGTGTGTTTGCATGGCGTTCGGGTGGACGATGCGTGTTTCGGGCTCTTTTTCGGCTTTTTGGCTAAGTGTGATTCAGTTTCGCAAACTAGGCGATAACTCGGTCTCCGTATGTCGGAATCGAGTACCGTCAGTTGTAACGCGTGCCGAATACCTACGCGGTGCTGTGTGTGTGTTTGCGTGGCGTTCGGGTGGACGATGCGGGTTTCGGGCTCTTTTTCGGCTTTTTGGCTAAGTGTGGTTCAGTTTCGCAAACTAGGCGATAACTCGGTCTCCGTATGCCGGAATCGAGTACCGTCAGTTGTAACGCGTGCCGAATACCTACGCGGTGCTGTGTGTGTGTTTGCGTGGCGTTCGGGTGGACGATGCGTGTTTCGGGCTCTTTTTTCGGCTTTTTGGCTAAGTGTGGTTCAGTTTCGCAAACTAGGCGATAACTCGGTCTCCGTATGTCGGAATTGAGTACCGTCAGTTGTAACGCGTGTCTATTACCTACGCGGTGCTGTGTGTGTGTTTGCGTGGCGTTCGGACGGACGATGCGGGTTTCGGGCTCTTTTTCGGCTTTTTGGCTAAGTGTGGTTCAGTTTCGCAAACTAGGCGATAACTCGATCTCCGTATGTCGGAATCGAGTACCGTCAGTTGTAACGCGTGCCGAATACCTACGCGGTGCTGTGTGTGTGTTTGCGTGGCGTTCGGGTGGACGATGCGTGTTTCGGGATCTTTTTCGGCTTTTTGGCTAAGTGTGGTTCAGTTTCGCAAACTAGGCGATAACTCGGTCTCCGTATGTCGGAATCGAGTACCGTCAGTTGTAACGCGTGTCTATTACCTACGCGGTGCTGTGTGTGTGTTTGCGTGGCGTTCGGGTGGACGATGCGTGTTTCGGGCTCTTTTTCGGCTTTTTGGCTAAGTGTGGTTCAGTTTCGCAAACTAGGCGATAACTCGGTCTCCGTATGTCGGAATCGAGTACCGTCAGTTGTAACGCGTGCCGAATACCTACGCGGTGCTGTGTGTGTGTTTGCGTGGCGTTCGGGTGGACGATGCGGGTTTCGGGCTCTTTTTCGGCTTTTTGGCTAAGTGTGGTTCAGTTTCGATAACTAGGCGATAACTCGGTCTCCGTATGCCGGAATCGAGTACCGTCAGTTGTAACGCGTGTCTATTACCTACGCGGTGCTGTGTGTGTGTTTGCGTTGCGTTCGGGTGGACGATGCGGGTTTCGGGCTCTTTTTCGGCTTTTTGGCTAAGTGTGGTTCAGTTTCGCAAACTAGGCGATAACTCGGTCTCCGTATGCCGGAATCGAGTACCGTCAGTTGTAACGCGTGTCTAATACCTACGCGGTGCTGTGTGTGTTTGCGTGGCGTTCGGACGAACGATACGGGTTTCGAGCTCTTTTTCGGCTTTTTGGCTAAGTGTGGTTCAGTTTCGCAAACTAGGCGATAACTCGGTCTCCGTATGTCAGAATCGAGTACCGTCAGTTGTAACGCGTGTCTAATACCTACGCGGTGCTGTGTGTGTGTTTGCGTGGCGTTCGGACGGACGATGCGTGTTTCGGGCTCTTTTTCGGCTTTTTGGCTAAGTGTGGTTCAGTTTCGCAAACTAGGCGATAACTCGGTCTCCGTATGCCGGAATCGAGTACCGGCAGTTGTAACGCGTGTCTAATACCTACGCGGTGCTGTGTGTGTGTTTGCGTGGCGTTCGGACGGACGATGCGTGTTTCGGGCTCTTTTTCGGCTTTTTGGCTAAGTGTGGTTCAGTTTCGCAAACTAGGCGATAACTCGGTCTCCATATGCCGGAATCGAGTACCGTCAGTTGTAACGCGTGTCTATTACCTACGCGGTGCTGTGTGTGTGTTTGCGTGGCGTTCGGACGGACGATGCGGGTTTCGGGCTCTTTTTCGGCTTTTTGGCTAAGTGTGGTTCAGTTTCGCAAACTAGGCGATAACTCGGTCTCCGTATGCCGGAATCGAGTACCGTCAGTTGTAACGCGTGCCGAATACCTACGCGGTGCTGTGTGTGTGTTTGCGTGGCGTTCGGGTGGACGATGCGTGTTTCGGGCTCTTTTTCGGCTTTTTGGCTAAGTGTGGTTCAGTTTCGCAAACTAGGCGATAACTCGGTCTCCGTATGTCGGAATCGAGTACCGTCAGTTGTAACGCGTGCCGAATACCTACGCGGTACTGTGTGTGTGTTTGCGTGGCGTTCGGGTGGACGATGCGGGTTTCGGGCTCTTTTTCGGCTTTTTGGCTAAGTGTGGTTCAGTTTCGCAAACTAGGCGATAACTCGGTCTCCGTATGCCAGAATCGAGTACCGTCAGTTGTAACGCGTGCCGAATACCTACGCGGTGCTGTGTGTGTGTTTGCGTGGCGTTCGGGTGGACGATGCGTGTTTCGGGCTCTTTTTCGGCTTTTTGGCTAAGTGTGGTTCAGTTTCGCAAACTAGGCGATAACTCGGTCTCCGTATGCCGGAATCGAGTACCGTCAGTTGTAACGCGTGCCGAATACCTCCGCGGTGCTGTGTGTGTGTTTGCGTGGCGTTCGGGTGGACGATGCGTGTTTCGGGCTCTTTTTTCGGCTTTTTGGCTAAGTGTGGTTCAGTTTCGCAAACTAGGCGATAACTCGGTCTCCGTATGTCGGAATCGAGTACCGTCAGTTGTAACGCGTGTCTATTACCTACGCGGTGCTGTGTGTGTGTTTGCGTGGCGTTCGGGTGGACGATGCGTGTTTCGGGCTCTTTTTCGGCTTTTTGGCTAAGTGTGGTTCAGTTTCGCAAACTAGGCGATAACTCGGTCTCCGTATGTCGGAATCGAGTACCGTCAGTTGTAACGCGTGTCTATTACCTACGCGGTGCTGTGTGTGTGTTTGCATGGCGTTCGGGTGGACGATGCGTGTTTCGGGCTCTTTTTCGGCTTTTTGGCTAAGTGTGATTCAGTTTCGCAAACTAGGCGATAACTCGGTCTCCGTATGTCGAAATCGAGTACCGTCAGTTGTAACGCGTGCCGAATACCTACGCGGTGCTGTGTGTGTGTTTGCGTGGCGTTCGGGTGGACGATGCGGGTTTCGGGCTCTTTTTCGGCTTTTTGGCTAAGTGTGGTTCAGTTTCGCAAACTAGGCGATAACTCGGTCTCCGTATGCCGGAATCGAGTACCGTCAGTTGTAACGCGTGCCGAATACCTACGCGGTGCTGTGTGTGTGTTTGCGTGGCGTTCGGGTGGACGATGCGTGTTTCGGGCTCTTTTTCGGCTTTTTGGCTAAGTGTGGTTCAGTTTCGCAAACTAGGCGATAACTCGGTCTCCGTATGTCGGAATTGAGTACCGTCAGTTGTAACGCGTGTCTATTACCTACGCGGTGCTGTGTGTGTGTTTGCGTGGCGTTCGGACGGACGATGCGGGTTTCGGGCTCTTTTTCGGCTTTTTGGCTAAGTGTGGTTCAGTTTCGCAAACTAGGCGATAACTCGATCTCCGTATGTCGGAATCGAGTACCGTCAGTTGTAACGCGTGCCGAATACCTACGCGGTGCTGTGTGTGTGTTTGCGTGGCGTTCGGGTGGACGATGCGTGTTTCGGGCTCTTTTTCGGCTTTTTGGCTAAGTGTGGTTCAGTTTCGCAAACTAGGCGATAACTCGGTCTCCGTATGTCGGAATCGAGTACCGTCAGTTGTAACGCGTGTCTATTACCTACGCGGTGCTGTGTGTGTGTTTGCGTGGCGTTCGGGTGGACGATGCGTGTTTCGGGCTCTTTTTCGGCTTTTTGGCTAAGTGTGGTTCAGTTTCGCAAACTAGGCGATAACTCGGTCTCCGTATGTCGGAATCGAGTACCGTCAGTTGTAACGCGTGCCGAATACCTACGCGGTGCTGTGTGTGTGTTTGCGTGGCGTTCGGGTGGACGATGCGGGTTTCGGGCTCTTTTTCGGCTTTTTGGCTAAGTGTGGTTCAGTTTCGCAAACTAGGCGATAACTCGGTCTCCGTATGCCGGAATCGAGTACCGTCAGTTGTAACGCGTGCCGAATACCTACGCGGTGCTGTGTGTGTGTTTGCGTGGCGTTCGGGTGGACGATGCGTGTTTCGGGCTCTTTTTCGACTTTTTGGCTAAGTGTGGTTCAGTTTCGCAAACTAGGCGATAACTCGGTCTCCGTATGCCGGAATCGAGTACCGTCAGTTGTAACGCGTGCCGAATACCTCCGCGGTGCTGTGTGTGTGTTTGCGTGGCGTTCGGGTGGACGATGCGTGTTTCGGGCTCTTTTTCGGCTTTTTGGCTAAGTGTGGTTCAGTTTCGCAAACTAGGCGATAACTCGGTCTCCGTATGTCGGAATCGAGTACCGTCAGTTGTAACGCGTGCCGAATACCTACGCGGTGCTGTGTGTGTGTTTGCGTGGCGTTCGGGTGGACGATGCATGTTTCGGGCTCTTTTTCGGCTTTTTGTCTAAGTGTGGTTCAGTTTCGCAAACTAGGCGATAACTCGGTCTCCGTATGCCGGAATCGAGTACCGTCAGTTGTAACGCGTGTCTAATACCTACGCGGTGCTGTGTGTGTGTTTGCGTGGCGTTCGGGTTTTATCTTATGTTTATCTAAGCAATACAATTACAAATTACATAAATTAAAAAAGGAAATACATAATTTAATTATTTTTACCTGTCGAATATGTGGTGGGAAGATGTTGGCCAAGACAACTGCACACACGCGGATGGCCTCCTCCCGTACTACACCCATGAGATCGTCAACGGCAGCTGTAGGATCGATAGAGCCGTGGACAACCTCCTGAGCCAGCTGATAGATCCGCTCGCGTGATGGTGCGCCTGACTGCACTACACCGCTTGACATGCACCCCTCTATGATCCGCCGGAAGAAGTCGTCGGATAATGAAGGGCCGGCGCCCGATCCACTCGCACCACTACCTCCAGTGGGAGGGCGTCGTCGAGATCTCGCAGCAGGGACTAGGGTGTAAGCTGGGACATGGGGAATGCCCACAACTCTACCCTTCTTCGGTCCCCCTGTAGCCTGCAGCCAATCCTCTATCTCCTCGTCTGCACGCGTAGACTCGTCTACTGGAGTGTCACCTCTCTGGCTGCTCCGGGCCACTGCAAGATCTTCGAACCGTCGCTGACAAAAAACACAGTAGTGGATGGGATGTTACGCAAAGTATAAAATGAAATAATATAAAAGAATATCCGAATTTTAAATACATATTAAATAAGAGAATTAAATAACTTACAGCAATGCGTTCTGCCTCAGGTGAGATATAACCGCCGTCACCTTTCTTTTGGTGGGCGTGCCACCAAAACTCCAAGCGGGAGGGTGCATGCTTTAAACTCACCTCAAGTCTCTCCCGGTATAGGTCGTACGACTGAGGCCCAGTGCAGTGTGGGAGACGACTCTGCTGTCGGGCAGCTGAACGCTGTGCCGACATCTTCTTGAAGGCCTCGCCGTCCCAAATGCTGCACATCTGGTCCCACACTGCAGCAGATATGAAATCTGGCCGGACATCCTTAAGTGTCTGTCCATCAGCCATCTTCGTCTGGGCCTTTTTCTTCCAATCGTAGACCCACTTGTGCCAATTCATCTCTAGGTATCTGTGCAGAACAGTCATGCCATGGGCTTCCTGCCCGTCCTCAAAACGATAATATCTCTGCACATTACACATTAAGCAGTTTAGTAGACAACATAAATCAAAGAGATTACATAAATCAAAGAGGTAACAGCATATGAATGATTGACATCCTACCTTAAATTCAGCAATAATCAACTGACGTGTACGATCATCCACATCTGCCCACCTCATCCACGGGCTTGAGAATCGGTTGCGGACGATCCCAAGCAACGTGTTCCTTGGCGTGGCGTCAAGGATACTACAGTTAAAATTGAAAATTACAAAGAATATATAAGAATTAAATACGATATATTATAGTAATATTATATAGGATTATGAAATTACCTATGAGTCCCAACACGACATATAAGAGGCGCTTGGGGGGGATTCCCTAGCAAGCCACGTGCTAGTCCCCGCGGAGGCCTACGTCGATCACCTATGTATTGAAATACATCAATATTTATATAAACGAATATAATGTCAATACAATATAAATTATACCTGACGATCCCGCCTGATTATCACGCGTAGAATCTCCACGGCCCCCACGACCTGCACGCCCACCACGATCGCCGTGTGGTGTGCGCGCCATATGTATGTATACTGTCAACTAAAAGAATGTAACATACAGTAAAAGAGGGATAACATAGAGGATAACATACAGATACAATTAAAAGAATGCAGCATAAATAGTAACCTACATACAAATACAATTAAAAGAATGCAACATAAATAGTAACCTACATACAAATACAATTAAAAGAATGCAACATAAATAGTACATACTCATAAAACAACTCAACGCCTTATTTAGTAGATTAATATAAGTTGAAGATAATGATTGCACTACTACAAACTATTACATTTGAATACAACTAAACTGACACAAATAGTACATACTCCTAATCATTTATATCGTCAAAGCCATCAATATCAGAATCGTCATCTTCGAGCAGTAGATCTTCACTATCGTTGTCATCACCATCTTCGTCGTCTTCAACGATTTCTTCAATTATATTTACCTCCTCAACAACATCATCTTCACTTTCGACAGCGATAACATCATCCTCTTCTTCACTAGACTCACTAATAATTGTCACAACAGCAGGTGTGACACTAGTAGACTCGACTTGTAAAGGTTCATCGTCTGGACGAGGAGTTGTGCCTTGAAAACCACGGGCTTTGGTGGTTATAACAGCATGCCATGGGCTTGAAGGAGTCTTAACACTCCGCGCGTAGTACACCTGTGTCGCTTGACTTGCTAAAATAAAAGGCTCGTCCATACCACTCATCAGTCTTAGTTTTGACTTAACATTAACAGTCACCCGTCCTGATTTTTTATCTACTTTAACTCCATTCTGAACATCAAACCAATGACATTTGAAGCAAACTAATTCTTTATGACCCCAATATTTGAGAACGACAACTTCTAGCAATCGTCCATACCAGTCATCCCAAATGTTATCGTAGCAACTACCTTTCACCACAACACCAGAATCAGCAGAAGCGACTTCCCCAATATCGCAACACTTAAATCTGTAACCGTTGACAATGCAACATGTATAAGTATCTACAGATCTTTCGGGGCCGTCGGCTATAAGCTTTAGTCGATTGTCAGCTAACTCATCAGCGAGGACCTAATGTACATTAACACAACATATTCTAAAGTTAATTACGCCATAAGAATAAGTCTATGATGGTAGATTCATTGAACGTTTAAAGGTTAGACTTACATGATCCTTAAACCATTGCACAAATTCTCCATTTCTCAAATTTTGCAAATCCTCGTCCGATATACTCGGATTCGTTTCACGTACTTCAACATCATATTGACTGCACAACAGTTATATACTCAATGTGTTTGGAAAGGAACTTGACACAATTACACCAGACATATATAGTTATGACTACTTACTTAATGTATGGCGCTACTTCATTCATGTTGACAAGTGCATACAATGTGGCAGCTGCATACTCACTATCGGTCAAGAATCGCCTTTTTTTACCGCCGAATGGGCGTACAGGATGACTAAAGGCAGTTAATTCTCCATTTTCCTCGTGCGCAACAGCCTGATTCCGACGTAAGCGATTGTGCTTCGTATGAACATTCGGCTCAAAGTACAACGAGCAGAAATTAACAAGTTCCTCCATAACATAACTTTCAGCAATCGACCCCTCTACACGGGCTCTATTCTTCACCTTTTGCTTTAGACGTCGCATATACCTATGTGATATATAGATTAACAAAAAAATAATGAACATTTTACCGCATTAAAAACATTAATGTCATTACCTCTCAAATGGATACATCCATCTATATTGTACGGGACCGCCAAACTTAGCTTCGTATGGCAAGTGAATAGGTAAATGCTCCATTGAATTAAAAAACGATGGAGGGAAGATCATTTCTAACTTGCACATTATTTCCACTATCTGCATCTCCATTTTATCTATGTCTTTGACCTGAAGCTCCGTCAAGCATAGATCTCTGAAGAAATTAGAAAGCTCTGTCAGTGCTTCAACCACACGTTTCGGTAACAAGTCGATAAATGCCACAGGGATCAGCTTCTGCATGAATACGTGACAATCATGACTTTTTAGACCCCGAAACTTCAGCTCTTCAACTTTACAACACCTTGCTATATTCGACGAATATCCATCTGGGAGCTTCAGTCCACTAATCCAATTACATATCAATATCAACTGTTCCCTGGTCAAAGTATATTCAGCTTTAGGCGTTACCGTCTTACTACCCTCCTGATACAGCCACAAATCTTCCCTAATGTTCATTTCTACCAAATCAAGCCTCGACTTGTTGTTGTCCTTTGTTCTACCAGTGGCATCTATGACTGTATAAAAAATATTATCAAATACGTTCTTCTCAGTATGCATCGGATCTAAACAATGACGGATGCAGAGTGTAGCCCAATAAGGCAGGTCAAAGAACATGGATCTGTGTGTCCAGTTGTGAACCTTACCGTAACCATAAGCTCGCTCTAATCTGTGATTCTTCCCTGGAGGTGGAAACTTCAAATGACTAATCCAACTCAACACTGCTGACCCAGAAAGACGGCCAGGTACTTGACGTTTCTCTGTTTTTCGATTGAATTGTCTACTCATCCGTCGATAACGATGTTCAATCGGCAAAAACTGTCTGGATGTTGCGAAGAAACTCATTTTCCCCCCATGTTTGAGCCGCACAGCTTTAACTGACCCCATGCACACGGGACATGATAAGCCCCCATGAGTCGACCATCCGCTGATCATTCCTAACGCCGGGAAGTCATTTATTGTCCACAGTAAAGCTGCCCTCATGTCAAAGTTCTGCTTAAGAGATACATCATAAGTTTGAACCCCTTTTTCCCACAACATCTTCAACTCATCAACTAACGGCCTGAGGTATACATTGATGTCTTTACTCGGACTCTTATCACCCGGAATCAGTAAAGGCATGAACATGTAGGGATCTTTCATGCACATCGAAGGCGGGAGGTTATACACCACAATAATCACCGGCCAAGTTGAGTAAGGCTTTGTGTAAGGCCCGTTAAACGGATTAAACCCATCCGTAGCAAGTCCAAGCCTAACATTGCGAACCTCTTCAGCAAACGAGGGGTGCTTGTTATCAAAATTTTTCCACTCAAGCCCATCTGCCGGGTGCGTCAGTTGACCTTCGACTATGTCCCGTGTAGAGTGCCACCTCATATCCTCGGCTGTATGTATTGACATGAACAACCGCTGAAGCCTCGGGGCAATGGGAAAGTAACGTAAGATCTTTCTCGGCACGTCTTTTCCCTTTTTCTTGCGCTGTTCACAGTATCTACTTGTACCACAAATATCACACGACCTCTTATCTTTATTGACATCACCGTAATACAACATACAGTCATTCTCACAAGCATCAATCTTCTCATACCCTAGATTGAGCCTTTTGACCATTTTCTTCACATCATAGTACGACTCCGGTAACTTATTGCCTGCAGGTAAACACTCCTTCACAATGCTTAACAGTTCATTAAAACCTCTCTCGCAACAGTCATGCTCATTCTTGAAGTGTAAAAACTTAGTCACAGCAGATAAGACGGTGTGTTTTTCGTGCCCGTCATACAGTGGTGTCGCTGCTTCATGCAATAACTCATAGAAACCCTTAGCCCCATCATTCGGCTCTTGCTCGACGCTACTACCATCCCTGTCTGTATTCCACTGAAAGTACGAACCAGCAGCTTCGACTATCATGTTAGTACAGTCAAAGTTTTCGTCACCTCTGGATTCCGATTCTGATTCATGTTCATCCAACCAGGTTTCCCCATGATAGATCCATGTCGTATAACCCTGCTTGAACCCATACGCAAATAAGTCGCACATGACATCACTCCTTTCCTTCCACACTTCATTCACACACCTCTTACAAGGACATCTGATCTCACCGCCGCTGACTTGCTCAAACGCGAAGTTGAGAAACTGTTCAACCCCACTACGATACTCAGAGCTAAGCCCACTCCTATCAGTGGCTACCCTACGTTCCATCCAACTTCGATCAACAGACATCTCGGACAACTGTCTGCTATATATATGGAAAGTTAGACAAACACAATCAAGTCTCCAAGTTAATGTATATGCAAGCTTATGAGTTTCCTAACTTCATCTCCCACTCTAACGGGTCAGGCTTCTATCCCATTCCCGGATGTGTCGCCTCACTGATGCCAACAACTTGAACACATCTTTACATTTTTCAGAATTTTCGGCAGCACCTCCCCATGGTCTTCAAGTACACGAAATAGACTAACACATCGTAGTCTAAATATGCACCCGAAGAACATCAAGAGATATATACTGACCGAAAATTCAAAAAATATAAAGACGTGCTCAAGTCGTTAACACCGACCTAAGTGAGATCGAAACATACAAGAACAGTCCCAAAACGGGGACTATTTGAGATTCACTCCTACTAAGTGAATCTCAAACGGGTTTCTAAGCTTCCTAAACTATATGACAATATGCACGTGTCAAGAAATTGAAGTATCCACTAAATAGTAATGATAAATTAAGAAGATTGTGTCATTTTATAATTGTAAAAAAATTGACAATGTCAACTATAAACGAATGTGTTCCAACATATTTTACTCTTACTCATATTTTCTTAGCAACGTACTCGATCAAAAACACTTGACAACTATAAACAAATGTTTTAAATTTTTGCAATGCATTATGTTTTCAATGCCAATCTGTTTTGGTGTTTTTAATGCCAACTAGTTTTTAAAAACGAACTAAGCCCCAAACTGTTGGTCCAGACAAATACAGAGCTCAAGTACATAATTATATAATGCAACCTCTATACATTGATCCCAGGTTTACAGTCTACACTGAACCTAGGTTAATAACTACACTGAACCACTATTTCATGGCTTTAGTACAATTATTAAATAAAGTAAATAGAAAAGGACAACTTTGAGCAAAACTTTCACATGGGAAAAATCATATACCAGTTTACATACACAAAATGATGAATAAACTAAACTACTTCAAGTTTTATACCCTAATTAAACTAGTAATAAGAATTGAATAAAAACCATAAATATGAATCAACAAGCTGCTATACAAACTGAAAAAGTATTGCATTATATGAATATCACCCACATCAAGTTCATCTATTCAACCCACTTAAACAACCCCCAATGTGAAATCAAAGTTAAAACTGATAGAATTCTATGTATATGAGCAATAAATCATGTGCAGTGGCTATTAAGAGAAGAAACATTACCTTTACTCTTAATTTGATAACTGAAGAAGAACAGTGGCCGACTAGTTGAAGAAGAACAGCGAGTCGCCGTCGGTGAATAGTGGCGAGGAAAGAGGGAGAAGAAACCGACGCAGGCGAGGGAGGAAAGGGACGAATATACTGGGCAGTGAAATAATGGAGTCTTCAATTGAGAGGAAAATGACCAAATTGAGAGAGAAAGGAGAAAACGCAGAACACAGAGGGAAAATGAAAAAGAAGACGTTGCCGTCGCGAACCAGGGTTATAAAAAACATTACTCATTCTCGACGGCGATTCCCGTCGCCCCAGTACCGTCGCCATTAATTCATTAGCGACGGCCGTGCCGTCGCCAATGAGTTTTATGTCCGTCGCTAATAAGTTTTCCCTCCACCGCCAAAGTTTCGCACCTATTTTTCCTGGGGGAAAAATGTATTAGCGACGACATTCATTAGCGACGGCAGTGCCGTCGGCATTGACAGTATTAACGACGGGTTCCGTGCCGTCGCCAATGACCCCGTCGCCAATGACCAATTTCCTTGTAGTGAATAAAATTTTTCAGCTAGGGATGAAGTTGCTGGAGGTGCTGCAAAGGACAAAGGCAAAGGCGTAGTAATAAATTAGTTATGATTAGCATATTTATTATGTTGTATTGTAAACCCTTTTTGTATATCTAAAGGGTATGTTTGTAAAGTTAAGGTTAGAAAACCTGGGTGATGTATTATTGAACTCTGATAAAAACTTATGAAAGTTACTATCTATATATATTATGGGTAGTTAAATGTTATTTATATTGTGGATCGTGAACACCAAACTCGGGGGTCAGGTAACCCGGATTTGGGGGTGTCACAGGTTGGTATCAGAGCTGTAGTGAGCAAGGTGTCACCAGCTGGTAGTAGAACTGTAGGTTATAAAGCTTAAGTGGGGTAGGGGAAAACCCTAGGATTATGACCATAGCGAGATAGAAAATACTCATTTAGAGTACTAAGTGAGGGACCGTTGAAGTGTATCGATAGTGAGATAAGTAAATTCGTAGTGAGAGAAATTTGTACTGGTGAAGTACTAATCAAGTTGTTAAAATTGATTGTAGGATGTCGGGAGAAAATAAGATGAGTACGGAGATGCCAGCGGCTGTCGCACCAATGCTAGTAGCCGAGTTGCCAGCACAGAGCGAATCGGTTGAAGAAGTGGGGAAAGATGAACCAATGATTAATCTTGGGAGTGATCATGACGATTATCCTGAGATGTATCTAAGTGGTGATGAGGAGGCGGAGTCTGAAGAAGCTAAGATGGAACTAAAGAATAAGATCAAGGTTGGTGAATAAGATCAGCTATCTGTGGAAGTCCAAGAACTCCGAAGCAAAGTATTTCTTTTAGAGGAGTTGTGGAAGACGGAGCGGGCGTTACGTGAAATGACTGAAGAACGGAACGAACTGAAAGTGCAGGTGGAGAAGATGAAGGCTGAAGGTGGTGGATCATCTGAAGGAACCGACAAAAATGACAAGAAGAAAATAAAGAGGAACAATGACAGTGACAACTCTAGAAATTCGAACCCGAAGAAAAAGAAAGCATGTAGCAAGTGTGGTAAAACTCACGTGGGGGAATGCATGATGTGGAAGAACGTGTGCTTTAACTGTAAGCAGGAAGGACATATCTCTTTGTATTGTCTTAAACCAAATATGAGGAAGTGTTTTTCCTGTGGGCAAACGGGGCATAGATTTAACAAGTGTCCTAGCAAGAAGAAGACTGGGGAAGGGAGTGGTCGTTAGACAACTTAGATATAAGTTGTAGTATCTTTTGGTAGAAGTTTCTGGTATTAGGTTATGTAATATCGAGAATGATGTTTGAACATATGTAAATATATGTTTGTATGAATAAAATCTTTATTTTCTATATGAATATAAGATTAAAATGAATTTGTGTGTTCTTAAAACTCATACTTATGGTATGTTCATGACTCATAATTATATGAAATGTCCTGAACCCCTCAGCGAATGGACGCCAAAGGTCTTACTAGGATAAGTTCATACACTCATATGATTGTGGCAAGTTACTGAACTCCTAAGTGTGGTAAGTTTGATGAACTGGAATTAGTAATGTGAAATTGGAGAATGTCAACTTTTTATGTAAAGTTGGGGAATTGCAACTTTTGTAAAGTTGAGTGTGCTAATCCTAGTATTATTTTAAAGGGATAGTTATATGTGAAGTACTAAATATACTATGTGCTATTTGAATAAATATGCGATTACTTGAGAATTATGTGTTAAATTCTTATTGTGTTAAGAATTTGTATAGAGAAAGAGTATTAATATAAGATTTTCATTTAAATCAGATCATGCCGCCTAGACGACAGAATCGAAACCAAAAAGAAGAACAATCAGTGAATAATGAATAACTTTTCGGTCTACCCCCAGAACGTGAAGTTGAATTCTTTATTAACCTTGAACCTGGTACAAAACTCATTTCTAAAACTCATATTGAATGGTTTCTATTGAATTTTAGGAGTTAAACGTCCAACTACATGAGTTTTTAGACATTGGTTTCATTCGTCCTAGTACATCTCCTTGGGGTGCTTCTGTTTTATTCGTAAAGAAGAAATACGGGAGTATGCGACTTTGTATTGACTACCGAGAATTGAATCACGTCACCATCAAGAATAGGTATCCGTTACCTCGCATTGATGACCAAGTCGACCAGTTGCAAGGAGCACAATTCTTTTCAAAGATCGATCTTCGTTCTGGATATCATCATCTGAAGATTAAAACTGAGGATATTCCGAAGACTGCTTTCAGAACTCGGTAAGGGCATTGTGAATTCGTAGTCATGTCTTTTGGATTGACTAATGCTCCTACTGCTTTCATGGATATGATGAATCGTGTGTTCAAAGAATATTTGGATCAGTTCGTTGTTGTCTTTATTGATGACATCCTCATCTATTCCAAAAGCCGTGAAGATCATGAGCGCCATTTGAAGCTGGTACTTCAAAGGCTTCGTGATAACAAGCTATATGCCAAGCTGAAGAAATGCAAGTTCTGGCTTGAGGAAGTAACATTCCTTGAGCACGTGGTCTCAAAACATGGAGTATTTGTTGACCCGACGAAGATTGAAGCAATACAAAGTTGGGAGCAACCGAAGTCAGTGACCGAAGTACGTAGCTTTCTGGGCTTAGCTTGTTATTATTGGAGATTCGTGGAAGGATTTTCTCGAATCGCTACTCCGTTAACTCAGCTGACTCAGAAAGATACAAAATTCGTATACAGCGAGGAATGCGAGAAAAGTTTCCAAGAGCTCAAGAGGAGACTCATTTCGACACCTTTTCTGACTAGGGGTGCTCAAAATTTTCGATTTTTTCGATTTTTTACCGGTACTGATTTTTTTGGTACCGGTTTTTCAGTATTTTAACACTTTTCGGTACCGGTAGCGGTAATGACTTTTTTTAATTCGGTAAAAACCTAAATACCAAAAATACCAAAATTTAATAATTTAATAGTTAATGTTTTGTAATTTTATATATTAAATAATTATTTTATATATTAATAATTTCTATATAATAGTAGTTTTATTAATTTTTTATATATATTAATAATGTTTTGTAGTTTTATTTTATATATTAATTATTATTAATAGTTAATGATTTCTTAATTTTTTAAAAAATTAATAATATATAAAAAAATTATTTAATTATTATTAATTATATATATTACCAAGCGGTTTAACCGAAAACCAAACCAAAAAAATCGGTATGAAGAAAAAAGTGCAAGAAGATGTTATTCCAGAAACAAGAATCGATGAATAGGGAATACTTCGAGTCAACTCCAGACTTTGTGTTCCTAACGATTCTTACTTGAAGCATAGAATCATGATGGAGGCACACAACACACCATTTGCAATCCATCCTCGGAGTACCAAAATGTATCATGATCTTCGACATACATTTTGGTGGAGCAATATGAAGAGAGAGATCGCGGAGTTTATCTTGAGGTGTTTAATTTGTCAACATGTAAAGGTGGAGCATCAAGTACCAAAGGGTCCATTGCAACCACTTGAGATTCTGAAATAGAAGTGGAAACACATTACCATGGATTTTGTTACGGGTCTTCCCAAGGTTTCTCAAGGCATAGATGCAATTTGGGTTATTGTTGATAGATTAACTAAGTCTGCTCATTTCTTGCCTATACGGGAGACTTTTTCCCTTGAACGTCTTGCTCGTATGTACGTAAATGAAATTGTGAGATTGCATGGCATGCCAGTATCCATAGTTTCAGATCGTGACCCAAGATTCACTTCACGATTTTGGGTTATCTTGCAGAAAACTATGGGCACGGATTTACGATTCAGTTTAGCTTACCATCCTCAAACGGACGGGCAATCAGAGAGGACTATTCAAACTCTTGAAGATCTATTAAGACTATGTGTCTTAGATTTTAAAGGGAGTTGGGATAAGTACCTACCATTGGTGGAATTCTCCTACAACAACAGTTATCAGGCAAGTATAGGTGTGGCTCCATTTGAAGCATTGTATGGACGAAAGTGTCGCTCTCCAGTATGTCGGGATGAGGTGGGAGAAGCAACTTTGTTGGGACCAGAGTTGGTACGTATAACTACAGAGAAGATCCAAATGATCCGATAACGTATACAAACGGCACATGATCGACAAAAGAGTTATGCGGATCTTCATCGAAAGGACGCGGAATTTAATATTGGGGATCATGTATTGTTATATATTGCTCCATAGAAGAGAGTTACAAGATTTGGGATGAGAGGAAAGATCAATCCACGATTTGTTGATCCATTTGAGATTCGTGACCGAGTAGGAAATGTGGCCTATAGACTCGCATTACCTCCAAGCATGTCTCGTGTTCATAATGTTTTTCACATATATATGCTTCGTAAATATTTGAAAGACCCAAACCACATTATTGAGTTAGAACCAGACGAGATAACCCAAGATTTAACGTACGAGGAGTTATTTGTCAAGATCTTGGATAGGAAAAGAGCATGTCCTACGCACAAAGATTATACCATAAGTTAAAGTTTTGTGGAAGAACCATGCTATTGAGGAAATGACCTAGGAGTTGGAATCGGAAATGAAAATGAGGTATCCTCACCTTTTCAAAACATCAGGTACATACGTCAATTTCGATGACGAAATTTCATAAGGAGGGGAGGTTGTAAGACTCCAACTTTTTATAAATAAAATTGAATTTCCTCTAATTATTATTTTGAATAATAAGTTGTTAATTTGATATAATGATTTGGTTATGGGTGAAATATGAAAATTTTGCAAAATAAGTAAGTGGTTATAAAATATTCATTGTTGTCGGGGGAATATTCGTACAGCGGCGCAGTCATTTATGGGTCCCATAACGGAAAATGGTCGGATAAAGAAAACGATAAATTTGAGTTTTTACAAATAACGGCGTAGTTGTTACCGTTAACACTATTGGAATACCAGGCGGTTAAAATACAGTAATACGCGTGGTTGCACAGTAACACACGGTATTACACAGTATTTTTGAATTATTAATTTTTATGTAAGAAGGCACTACTCAATAATTGCTACATTAATTACTGTTCAATATTTTATGTTATTGATTCAATAATTGCTACGTTGATATTTTATATTATTGTTGTTTCAATAATTGTCACTGCACAGTATTTTCCATTATCAGATCAATAATTGATATTATTTGAATAATATTATTAGATAGCATTATTGGCAATGTCTAAGAAAGTTCTGTTTAGAAAAGGGGTTTGGTCACCTAATTGCGCGCCAGTAAGGAGAAATCCTTATAAAAAAAACCCCTCTTTTCTGGGAACGACCTAGTTGTCAGTATTGTGATTCTGTAATATTATTTGTGAATAACTAATTATTGATTTATATGATAAGGAAATATTTATTATTTTATGTGGATATAAATGAAGGAATTAATACTGAAGTGTTTTATCAGTATTTTGTCAGAATGGAGGTATTAAAATCGTCCGTATGTGAATTTCGGGCATTTTTTGTTTGGAATTTGGAAAAAATTAAATCTACAAAGTTGTAGAGAATTTAATTTCCTATGGAATGGACATAAAATTCGTATTTTTATGATAAAAGAGCTATTTATTATGCATTATTGAGGTTTCGAAAATAAATGTTTTTTTATTAAAAACATGGGCCCACTTTTGGTTGGTGATGTGATGTCCCCAAATTCGGGTATCTTCCAACCCGACGGATGGTGCTACACGGTGCTACAGTTCACATAAATATTCAATTGAAATGCCTCAAAAGAATGGATATATCTTATATATATATATATATATAAGGAATATTTATATTCCCCAGATTCTTTAAAACCAATACATTTGTCTTTATCATAATATCAATATAATTCTTACAAAACCTATACTATTACATAGATAATCTACGGGATCGCCTTCGCCTTCCCTTTATCCTTGCCGGATCCATCGGTTCGTTCGGTCTTAGCTGCATTCATATGGTTCAAACAAGAATGAGCCTAATTAACTCAGGAAGTACGACAATTCTAGTAAAATAGCATGCTTGAGACATAGGAATAATATGTCTTCAATAACTGAATAATGGCTATGAAGTACTATCGAAAATTCAAAATAGCACTTCTTTTTATTCAAAACATTTTACAACAAAAATATTCAGTAAAACATCAATTCCGGTTCAAGATCGTAAGCATATCATAAGTACTTTGAAAAGGACGTCCCGATACTAAGTCCGTAAGTCCGGCATAGCTTACGAGTGCGTCTAGGTGATCAGCCTATAATACTCTATGTTGATCAACACAACATTCATTAAACGTGTATACGTTTAAGCTGTGGCAACCTCACGTGCCTGTCGTTTGACGATAAAACAGTTTAGCATACTCAGTCTACTTTTGAAAACCACAACAATATTAGTTTGGTAAATCCTTATCAACACTTGATAAAATAACATAGCATACATCTAGCTGAAAGAATTGGCCTTGACTTCCTCAAACATTAACTCATACGAAGAATACATGAATCACAAAGACTTGTCCAGATCGAACTGGAACAAGGGTTAGAGTACTTGCCTGTAGCGTCTTCTACAGTTTATAACACATGCACTTTAGGTCCTTAAGTCTCTACAGTAGATGATAACATCACATAGTACATTAGGTCATGAATGATCATACATGGTTCCTAAAGAATCTTACCCTTCTTCTCAATCTAAATACGTATTAGATTTGTTATTAAAGATTCCAGCTTTTCATTACGTCATTCTTACGTTCATAAGTAATTGGCTTAACCTTAACCCTAAGTGTGCATACTTAAAGTTTAATATGTCTTAACAATGTTTCTCTAAGATCCTTGTTTAATGTTCATCAATTATTAATTATGTTCAACATGTAAACATTTTCCATTGTCTAAGTCAAGAAACTGGCGATGCAGCGCCGGCTATTACACTTGGTTCCGCACTGCGACGTCACCCATTATTGCCTAGAAACCGGACTCGGCACTGCGGCGCGAGTCCCTTTGTTAATGGTCGCGCTGCGATGTGAGTTTGCAGGGGCTGAGGCTCACTTTGGCACTGCGGCGCCGGATAATTGGCTTGGAGTCGCTCCGCGGCGTGGACTCTGAGCCTAAGAAATTTTTGACAGATTTTTCAAATGTTGAGATTCTCGGACTCGTAACTTCTTCGTTATAAGTCCGAATTGGCTCGTTCAAGAGCCTACGGTTCACAAATTACGTACTCTATGTGTTCATGCAAGAATTTTATCTATTCAACTTTGTTTGCTAAAATTTCACCTATTAGTCCATTTTTAACGAAAATGATAAACGTTCGTGAACGTTCAACGCTCGTTTCTTCGTTCTAAGTCGGAATCCGATCATTTTTGAGTTCGAAACTCTATAATGCCAAATATGACTTGTCTCCATCAAAAACCAACGTTTCTGACTTCCAACACAAAATACGACTTCCATTCCGAGAATTTCACAAATTCGACGAGTATCGTCCAATCGTGTGAATTCCGGCGAAACCTCATTACTAATCATTCTAAATGGATTTTAATCAACATATAAACATTTCAAGTTACTTATTAAACTAACTTATTATCAAAGTTGGTTTTGACTTATTCTCATAAGTCAATGATTTATTTAACTTGTGAACTCCAATTTTCAAGCTTATGACTTACTATGAATTTAGGTCCATCAATCAATGTTCTCATACTATATTGAACATACTAACATCATATGACAAATATATGACAAGTTTTGTATAATATATATTATCAACTTATTTAGGTTCAAGTTGCTTATTCGGCTTAAGTTCATTCATCAATGTCTTCTTAGATGTTCTTAACATCTAATGTTCATTAGATTACACTTCTCTTATCAGCCTACCATGATAGAGATAGAAGAGACAAGATCAATTACCTTTGAAGATTACTTCTCTTGCTTTGGGAATCTACTAATGAAAGGTTAAGCTCAAAGTGCTTAGTTGCTCTAACAATTAAGTTGTTTGTGAGAGAGTTTGTGGATGAAATAACAAGCCACAAAGGAATTAAAGGCTTGCTATTTATAGAGGAGTTAAGGTTAGGGTATTAAGTTCAATAAGCATCCACCTCCTTAACTAACCTCCTTACTATTCATGTCTTGTTCATTAAGTAATCTTGGCCATTACTCTTAATCCTTGCCCATCACACAAAGTTCTTGCCCACTACTTCACCCATGGGTTGCCCCATGGATCCTATATAGTTAATGGATCATCTATTGGGCTTGGTTGTTAATCTAATCAACTTATCCTTTGGGCTTGCCTTAATTAGTTTGGGCTTCATTTAATAAACACTTGGGCTTGATAATAAATCCCACCTATGTTTACATCTTTAAGCTTATGGACTTGCACATTACATTATAAATTAATACTTCTCATTCTCAAATTAAGGCCGCATGCAAAATATTACATTTTCAATACTTAAATTAGTATTACATAATCCATCTTGCCTTGATATTATAACGTTATGTAATTCTCGGAAGTTCAAAAATAATTTCCAAGCGTTAAGCGATGAATAGTGTTTTTCGTAAACTTTCTCGGAAAACTTTTATTTTTGTTTTGGAAATTTAAACACTTTAATTCATTCACGTGGTTCAAATACTACGATGTTCTAACGTTTCTAGGTTATAGAATGACATACATCTTATTAACACCTAATAATAATAAATAAGATTATTTTATTCATTATTTAATTCTTTTAAATAATTTACAAAGGATCCGAATTTCTCGGTCGTTACATTCTTCTCCTTTATAAAGATTTTATCCCTAGAATCTCGCCCTACATTACTCGAACAAAAGAGGGTAATCCTTCTTTATCTTCTCTTCCAATTCCCACGTTGCTTCCTCGGCATTGTGGTTCTTCCAAATACCTTTATCGACGATATTACCTTGTTTCGTAGAACTTGCTCTTTTCTATCAATGATTTGAATTGGCATCTCTTCGTATGTTAAGTCCTTCTCGATTTGAATAGGCTCAAATTATATCACGTGCTTAAAACCCGATTTGTAAGGACATAGCGCTGAAATGTGAAATACGTTATGTATTCGCTCTAGGTCTGGAGGTAATGCTACCCTATAAGCTACCTCACCTACCCGTTCTAATACCTCAAAAGGTCCTATAAACCTTGGGCTTAGTTTTTCTTTTTTTCCAAAGCGTATCTTTCCTTTACAGGGAGATACCTTTAGAAATACGTACGAGCCTACCTCAAACTCCATATTCTCTCGATGTAAGTTTGTGTATTTCTTCTGTCTTTCTTGAGCTGCTATGAGACGCATACGTATCAACTTTACCACTTTCAATGTTTATTGCACCAATTCTGGTCCTAGCATTCGGCGTTCTACTACTTCATCCCAATATAATGGTGTTCTGCATTTCCTCTCATACAAAGCTTCGTACGACGGCATACCAATGTTTGCATGATAACTGTTGTCATACACAAATTCTACTAATGGTAGATGATCATCCCAACTACCCTTGAAATCCATGATGCAAGATCTCAACATATCTTCTAATGTTTGAATTGTCCTCTCGCTCCGTCCATCTGTTTGTGGATGATATGCCGTACTCAACTTCAACTGCGTTCCCAACTGCTCTTGAGCATCTAGCGTATTTTGTGAGTATTTAGATACTTTTAGATTTGCTATTCAGTATAAGTTTCCTTCAGCACTATATCCGATATTCCAGTTAGAAGTATTGTTCTTTTGAGGTAAGAGATGTTATTTTCTTCGTAAATGATATTATTTCTTTCAATATCATTATGCCGAAATATTGATATAAATTTTATTGTGGAATTTCTAGCTTTTTGTGTCGGGATTACTATTCACGTATACAACACTATTTACGTATACGACACTATTCACAGAAAAAATAAAATTTTTTCTTCTTTGTCTAAGATGTATATTATGGTTACTATATTTGATTGTATCCATATTTTGATCTTCATTCTTGAATTATACTCTACTATGGTTTATTATGGAGTGTTTTTGAACTTGGATAAACCGAAGTACGAATCCTTAATGTAAGACCCCAACTTTTTAATGAATAAAATTGAATTTCCTCTATTATTATTTTGAATAATAAAGTGTTAATTTGATATAATATTTTGGTTATGGGTGAAATATGCAAATTTTGCAAATAAGCAAGTGGTTATAAAATATTCATTGTTGTCGTGGAATATTCGTTTGGTCGTGAAATATTATTGCTGTCAGAGAATATTCGTACGATGGCGCAGCCATTTGTGGGTCCCATAATGGAAAACGGTCATATGAAGAAAATGACAAATTTGAGTTTTAACAAATAACGACGTAGTTGTTATCGTTAACACAGTTGGAATACCCAGTGGTTAAAATATAGTAATACGTGTGGTTGCACAGTAGCACATAGTATTGCACAATATTTTTGAATTATTGATTCTTACGTAAGAAGGCACTACTCAATAAGTGTTACAGTAATTACCGTTCAATATTTTATTTTATTGATTCAATAATTGTTGTGTTGCTATTTTATATTATTGTTATTTCAATAATTGTCATTTCACAGTATCTCCATTATCAGATCAATAATTCATATTATTTGAATAATATTGTTAGATAGCATTATTGATAATGTCTAAGGAAGTTTTGTCTAGAAAAGGGGTTTGGTCACCTAATTGCGCGCCAATAAGGAGAAATTCTTATCGGAAAGTCCTCTCTTTCCTAGGAACGACCTGGTTGTCATAATTGTGATTCTATAATATTATTTGTGAATAATTGGTTATTGATTTATATGATAAGGAAATATTTATTTTATGTGGATATAAATGATGGATATATTTATTTTATGTGGTTATAAATGAAGGAATAAATGCTGAGGTGTTTTATCAGTATTTTGTCGGAATAGAGGTGTTGAAAATCGTCCGTATTTGGATTTCAGATATTTTCTGTTTGGAATTTGGAAAAACTTAAACTTACAAAATTGTAGAGAATTTAATTTCCTATGAAATGGACATAAAATTCGTATTTTTCTGATAAAAGTGCTATTTATTATGAATTATTGAAGTTTCAAAAATTAAATATTTTTATTAAAATTGTGGGTGGGACCCACTTTTGCTTTTAAAACATGTGGGCTGCTGAAATTTTTCCAAGATGGCTGGCTTTGATGTTACAAAGGAGGTGGGCGTAGAATTAAGAAAATAAAATATTATTATTTTATTATTTAGTCTGCTTTGGCGTTCTAGCATTTTTCTATAAATAGGGTGCTTAGTTAGAATTAAAAATCACACCAGAAAAAAGTTTTCTCTCTTTATACATTATTGAGCGTATTTTGTGAGTATTTAGATACTTTGTGAGTTGCTATTCAGTGCAAGTTTTCTTCAGCCTTATACCGATATTCCGATCAGAAGTACTGTTATTTTGAGGTAAAGGATGTTATTTTCTTCGTAAATGATATTATTTTCTTCAATATCATTATGCCGAAATATTGATATGAATTTTAATGTGTAATTTCTACCTTTTTGTATCAGGATTACTATTCATGTATACGACACTATTCAAGTATACAACATTATTCACGAACACAACACTATTCACCGAAAAATAAAATTTTCTTCTTTTTGTCCAAGGTGTTTATTATGGTTACTATCTTTGATTGTATCCATATTTTGATCTTTATTTTTGAATTTTGCTTCATAATTGGTTATTATGGAGTATTATTGAACTTGGATAAACTGTAATACGAATCCCTAATATTTGTCTTTTTGTCTCACTGGATTCGTTTTCTTTAAGATATTTTTCATCATTCTCAGTCATAGATGATGATAATACTGAATATCTTTAGCCTGTAATGCAAAGATGAATGATTACCTAATGAATATCTTTGGCCCGTAGTGCAAAGACGAACAAGTGTTGAGATGAACATGACCTACTGGTGATACAAATAAATATCTTTGGCCTGTAGTGCAAATATGAATATTTGATTCAAGATGTATATTGATTGATGTTACAGGGATAAAATATTGATGATGAACTTTTAAATCTTAGAAGATAGTAGAATTCATTCTCTACTTGACTCTTCTAATGGATTGTTGTTTCCGCTGCAGTTGTTGATCTAAAACTTGTTGTCTATTATATTCTATTAGATTTTTCCCTGTTGAAGACTATTGATAATTTGTTGTATATTATCTTAGTCATAATATTCTTTATTGGGCTAGTTGAGCTCACCCTTTTTCTTTTTTGTTCCATTTTTCTTCTCAGGAGGTGAGAACATAGCAGAAATTAGCAGGGGTATGGAGTGATGGTTCAGGATAGTTGTTTTAGTAGTCCTCGTTATTTTGTAAAATAGTATATCAATAATTGTAATGAGGACTCCTTTTGAGTTTGTATAATGTCTATTAGACAATATTTGTATTCAAACTCACAATATATGTGTTGTCGTATTTTGCACGACAATTGTATTACGGAGGTTGTATTTGTTTCTGTACCATGTTTTTGGCGACTCAGAACGGGTGATGTATACCTATTTTGGGGGCGTCACAGTTGGTATCAGAGCTTAGGGATATGATTTCTGGCAAAGATCGGGGAATAAAACTAGGAGGGGAGAGACGAGTAATCCTTCGCTAGTGTGTCATACCTAAGTTTATTTGGTTGGTCAGTCGAAACATATGGTTAATATGTGATATGTTAATTGTTAATTAACCCTTATTTTGTGGCAGTATTTTAGAATAGCAGCTGGAAATATTAACAATGGAGTGAATGAGACCGTGGAGACACCTTTAATCACCACCCAGGGGAACGTGCAACAAGAATGCAATATTCCTCCTGTAAACAACACTACCGAACCAATGATGAATGATGGGATGTTTATAAGCTTTTTGCAGTTCTTGCAAAACCAGACGAGGGAGACTCGTGTACAAAATACGGGTGGAAATGATAGCAATGTGCGACTTGTCACATCTAAACAGTTCAAAGAGTTGGGACCACCAGAATTTGCGAGAAAGCCGGATCCGATCAAGGCGGAAATGTGCGTCAAACAAATTACTAAGATATTCGATGTCTTGGGATGCACAGAGGAACATAAGGTTCCATTCGCCACCTTTATGTTCCGCGGTGAGACAAATTACTGGTGGAAATCTGTGAAGATACCCAACCTACCGTACTCAACATGTCTTTGGAAATATTTTAGAAACTGTTTAATGACAAGTACTTTCCTGAAAGTATTCGTCATATGAAGGAGGTGGAGTTTATCAGACTGGAACAAGACAACATGACGGTGTCCCAGTAGAGGTGAAGTTTGCAGAGTTATCTAGGTTTGCACCTCATTTGGTTGAGAATGAAGAACGAATGACGAGGATGTTTCTGAGATGTCTAAAACCCGAGATTCGACAATATCTTATCTCTCATAATTTTTTTTATATTTAGATGTCGTAAACAGTGCTCAATTATTAGAGCGAGATAATGAGTATGTTCAACCAGGGGACCACAACCAGGGTCATACCAGTGGCGGCAATCATCGGAGCAATGAAAACTAGCAGGGAGAAAAACATTTGGACAAAAGCGATAACCACTCTGGTGGTAATCGTGGCCGTGAAAATAGAAGAAGTGAGTCGGGAGGAGATTTCAAGACGAGAATGTACAACAATGACAACGTAAAGACATCAACACAAACATCAGTTGTTTCTAGGGGAGGAGAACGAGCACCGGTCGTTTGTTATAAATGCGAGAAATAGGGACACATCAGCCCAACCTGCCCATAAAAATCCAAGCTGTGTTATAACTGTGGAAAGGAAGGTCATATAGCTAGAGATTGTCTAGTTTCGAAACCAAGTTCAACGGGGACGGTGACTCCAAAGGCTATCCCAGACAAGTCAAAGTCGGTGGTTCCTGGAAGGGCGTTTGTCATGACTGCCCAAAATGTGAGGAACCCAAACGTGGTGATCACGGGTAAGCTAATCATAAGCTCTTATGAAATTTATACCTTATTAGATACCGGTTCTACCCATTCTTTTATCTCTCCTGCTTGTGCTCAACGTTTAAACTTGACTCCGGAGAAATTAGACCTTGACTTATCTGTTGAGACTCCGTTAGGAGAAACTTTCATTACATCTACTATTTATAAATCTTGCTTGATTCAAGTTGGAACCATCACATTACCTGCCGATCTTATTTCGTTGAAAATTCTTGCATTTGATGTGATTTTAGGGATTGATTGGTTAACCACGCATCATGTTAAAATTGATTATTTTTATAATGTTGTTAGTTTTCATATTCCTAACCAACCTATTATGCGAATTCAAACAACCAAACCATTAAAGTCAATCACTATCATATCAAGCCATAAAGCTATTCGTTTATTGAAAAACGGATGTCAAGCTTTCTCAGCTCATGTCACGGACTTGAACAAAAACACATCAGATTTGAATAATATTTTTGTTGTTAGTGAATTTCCTGACGTATTTCCTGAAGAACTTCCCGGTCTACCCCCAGAACGTGAAGTTGAATTCTTTATTGACCTTGAACCTGGTAAAAAGCCCATTTCTAAAACCCCATATCGAATGGCTCCAATTGAACTTCAGGAGTTAAAGGTGCAACTACAGAAGTTGTTGAACATCGGTTTCATTCGTCCTAGTACATCTCCTTGTGGTGCTCCTGTTTTATTCGTAAAAAAGAAAGATGGTAGTATGCGACTTTATATCGACTACCGAGAATTAAACCATGTCACCATCAAGAATAGGTATCTGCTACCTCACATTGATGACCGGTTTAACCAGTTGCAAGGAGCACAATTCTTTTCAAAGATCGATCTTTGTTCTGGATATCATCAGCTGAAGATTAAAACTGAGGATATTCCAAAGACTGCCTTCAGAACTCGGTACGGACATTATGAATTCTTCGTCATGTCTTTTGGATTGACTAATGCTCCTGCTGCTTTCATGGATATGATGAACCGTGTGTTCAAAGAATATTTGGATCAGTTCGTTGTTATCTTTATTGATGACATCGTCATCTATTCCAAAAGTCGTGAAGATCATGAGCACCATTTGAAGCTAGTACTTCAAAGGCTTCGCGATAACAAGCTATATGCCAAGCTGAAGAAATCTGATATCTGGCTTGAGGAAGTAGCATTCCTTGGGCATGTGGTGTCAAAACATGGAGTATCTGTCGACCCGGCGAAGATTGAATCCATACAAAGTTGGGAGCAACCGAAGTCGGTGACTGAAGTACGTAGTTTTCTGGGCTTAGCTGGTTACTATCGGAGATTCATGGAAGGATTTTCTTGAATTGCTACTCCGTTAACTCAACTGACTCGGAAAGATACAAAATTCGGTTGGAGCGAGGATTGTGAGAAGAGTTTTCAAGAACTCAATAGGAGACTCATTTCGGCACCTGTTCTGACAATACCATCTAGTTCAGATGGATTTGTTATCTACAACGATGTTTCAGGCAAAGGGTTAGGATGTGTTCTCATGCAACATGGGAAAGTAATAGCCTATGCCTCGCGACAACTCAAAGAATATGAGAAGAATTATTGTACTCATGATTTGGAGTTGGTAGCAGTCGTTTTCGCGTTGAAGATCTGGAGACATTACCTGTATGGGGAGAAAGTCGATATCTATACAGATCATAAAAGCCTTCAATATTTCTTCACCCAAAAGGAACTCAACATGCGGCAACGAAGTTGGCTTGAGTTATTGAAAGATTATGACCATACCATCCAATATCATCTTGGAAAAGCAAACGTGGTAGCTGACGCATTGAGTAAAAGATCATATGTGGGTACGAGTGAAATGTTATTAACACAAAGGTTCATTTTGTATGACTTGCAAAGGATGGAGATAGAGGTAAATGCTCCCAGTACCCACGTGATGATGTCAAACATTCGAGTAGAACCGACTTTAATCGATAAAGTTAAAGCTACTCAAGCTACGGACCTGGAGCTGATGCGTATGAAGAAGAAAGTGCAAGAAGGTGTTATTCCAGAAGCAAGAATTGATGAAGAAGGAATACTTCGAGTCAACTCCAGACTTTGTGTTCCTAACGATTCTGACTTGAAGCATAGAATCATGATGGAGGCACACAACACACCGTTTGCAATCCATCCTCGGAGTACCAAAATGTATCATGATCTTCAACATATATTTTGGTGGAATAATATGAAGAGAGAGATCGCGGAGTTTATATCAAGGTGTTTAACTTGTCAACGTGTAAAGGTGGAGCATCAAGTGCCAGAGGGTCCATTGCAACCATTTGAGATTCTGAAATAGAAGTGGGAGCACATTACTGTGGATTTTGTTACGGGTCTTCCGAAGGTTTCTCAAGGCATATATGCGATTTGGGTTATTGTTGATAGATTAACTAAGTCTGCTCATTTCTTGCCTATACGGGAGACTTATTCCCTTGAACGTCTTGCTAGTATATACGTAAATGAGATTGTGAGATTGCATGGCATGCCAATATCCATAGTTTCGGATCGTGACCCAAGATTCACTTCACGATTTTGGGTTAGCTTGCAGAAAACTATGGACACGGATTTACGATTCAGTTCGGCATACCATCCTCAAACGGACGGGCAATCAGAGAGGACTATTCAAATTCTTGAAGATTTATTAAGACTCTGTGTCCTAAATTTCAAAGGGAGTTGGGATAAGTACCTACCATTGGTGGAATTCTCCTACAACAACAGTTATCATGCAAGTATATTTGTGGCTCCATTTGAAGCGTTGTATACACGAAAGTGTCGCTCTCTAGTATGCTGGGACGAGGTGGGTGAAACAACGTTATTGGGACCATAATTGGTACGTATAACTACAAAAAAGATCCAAATGATTCGACAACGTATACAAATGGCACAGGATCAACAAAAGAGTTATGCGGATCTTCATCGAAAAGACGTGGAATTTAATATTGGGGATCATGTATTGTTACGTATTGCTCCATGGAAGGGAGTTACAAGATTTGGGAAGAGAGGAAAGCTCAATCCAAGATTTATTGGTCCATTTGAGATTCTTGACCGAATAGGAAATGTGGCCTATAGACTCGCATTATCTCCAAGCATGTCTTGTGTTCATAATGTTTTTCACATATCTATGCTTCGTAAATATGTGAAAGACCCGAACCACATTATTGAGTTAGAACCAGACGAGATAGTCGAAGATTTAACGTACAATGAGGTACCTGTTAAGGTCTTGGATTGGAAAACGCATGTCCTACGCACAAAGGTTATACAAAAAGTTAAGGTTTTGTGGAGAAACCATGCTATTGAAGAAATGACCTGGGAGTTGGAATCAAAAATGAAAGTGAGGTATCCTCACCTTTTCGAAACACTAGGTACGTACGTCAATTTCGAGGACGAAATTTCATAAGAATGGAGGTTGTAAGACCACAACTTTTTAATGAATAAAATTAAATTTCCTCTATTATTATTTTGAATAATAAAGTGTTAATTTGATATAATACTTTGGTTATGGGTGAAATGTGCAAATTTTGCAAATAAGCAAGTGGTTATAAAATATTCATTGCTGTCGCGGAATATTCGTTTGGTCATATTCTTACTGTCGGGGAATATTCATACGACGGCGCAGCCATTTGTGGGCCCCATAACAGAAAACGGTCAGATGAAAAAACGACATATTTGAGTTTTTACAAATAACGACGTAGTTATTACCGTTAACACTGTTGGAATACTCGGTGGTTAAAATACAGTAATACGCGTGGTTGCAAAGTAGCACACGGTATTGCACAGTATTTTTGAATTATTGATTCTTACGTAAGAAGGCATTACTCAATAATTGTTACAGTAATTACTATTCAATATTTTATTTTATTGATTCAATAATTGCTACGTAGATATTTTATATTATTGTTGTTTAAATAATTGTCATTTCACAGTATCTCTATTATCAGATCAATAATTCATATTATTTGAATAATATTGTTATATAACATTATTGGTAATGTCTAAGGAAGTTCTGTCTAGGAAAGGGGTTTGGTCACCTAATTGCGCGCCAATAAGGAGAAATCCTTATCAGAAAGCCCCCTCTTTCCTAGGAACGACCTGGTTGTTATAATTGTGATTCTGTAATATTATTTATGAATAATTAGTTATTGATTTATATGATAAGTATTTATTTTATGTGGATATAAATGATTGATATATTTATTTTATGTGGTTATAAATGAAAGAATAAATACTGAGGTGTTTTATCAGTATTTTGTCGGAATAGAGGTGTTGAAAATCGTCCGTATTTGGATTTCAGATATTTTCGAGCGTATTTTGTGAGTATTTAGATACTTTGTGAGTTGTTATTCAGTGCAAGTTTCCTTCAGCCTTATACCGATATTCCGATCAGAAGTATTGTTATTTTGAGGTTAGGGATGTTATTTTTTTCGTGAATGATATTATTTTCTTCAATATCATTATGCCAAAATATTGATATGAATTTTATTATGGAATTTCTACCTTTTTGTGTCGGAGTTACTATTCACATATACTGCACTATTCACGTATACGCGGCACTATTCACCGAAAAATAAAATTTTCTCCTTTTTATCCAAGATGTCTATTATGGTTACTATATTTGATTGTATCCATGTTTTGATCTTTATTTTTGAATTCTGCTTCACCATTAGTTATTATAGAGTATTATTGAACTTGGATAAACTGTAATACGAATCCCTAATATTTGTCCTTTTATCTCACTGGATTCATTTTTTAAAAGATATTTTTAATCATCCATAGTCCTAAATGATGATATTACTGAATATCTTTGGCCTGTAGTGCAAAGATGAATGATTAACTGATGAATATCATTGGCCCGTGGTGCAAAGATGAACAAGTGTTAAGATGAACATGACCAACTGGTGATACAAATGAATATCTTTGGCCTATAGTGCAAATATGAATATTTGATTCAAGATGTATATTGATTGATGTTACATGGATAAAATATTGATGATGAACTTTTAAATCTTAGAAGATAGTAGAATTCATTCTCTACTTGACTCTTCTAATGGATTGTTGTTTCCGCTGCAGTTGTTGATCTAAAACTTGTTGTCTATTATATTCTATCAAAATTTTCCCTGTTGAAGACTATTGATAATTTGTTGTATATTATCTTAGTCATAATATTCTTTACTGGGCTAGTTGAGCTCACCCTTTTCCTTTTTGTTCCATTTTTCTTCTCAAGAGGTGAGAACATAGCAGGAACTAGCCGGGGTATGAAGTGATGATTCAGGATAGTTGTTTTAGTAGTCCTAACTATTTTGTAAAATAGTGTATCAATAATTATAATGAGGACTCCTTTTGAGTTTGTATACTGTCTATTAGACAATATTTGTATTCAAACTCACAGTATATGTGTTGTCGTATTTTGCATGAATTTTATATTACTGAGGTTGTATATGTTTCTGTACCATGTATTTGGCGACTCAGAATGGGTGATGTATACCTATTTTGGGGGCGTCACACTTAATCTTTGTTCTTTTGTCTCATTGGATTCGTTTCTTTAAAATATTTTTCATCATCCCCAGTCCTAAATGTTGATATAAATGAATATCTTTGGCTTGTAGTGCAAAGATGAATTATTACCTGATGAATATCTTTGGCCCATAGTACAAAGATGAACAAGTGTTGAGATGAACATGACCAACTGGTGATACAGATGAATATCTTTGACCCGTAGTGTAAAGATGAATATTTGATTCAAGATGTATATTGATTGATGTTACAGGGATAAAATATTGATGATGAACTTTAAAATTCATAGATGATAGTACATTTCATTCTCTACTTAACTCTTCTAATGAATTGTTATTTCCGCTGCGAATATTGATCTAAAACTTATTGACCATTATATTTTATCTGATTTGTGAAGGCTAATGATAATTTGTTGTTCATTATCTTAGTCATAATATTCTTTACTGGGCTAGTTGAGCTCTCTCTTTTCCTTTTTTGTTCTATTTTTCTTCTGAGGAGGTGAGAACATAGTAGGAACTAGCCGGGGTATGGAGTGATGGTTCAGGATAGTTGTTTTAGTAGTCATCACTATTTTGTAAAATAGTGTATCAATAATTGTAATGAGGACCTATTTGAGTTTGAATACTATCTATAAGATAATATTTGTATTTAAACTTATAGTATATGTGTTGTCGTATTTTGCACGACAATTGAAATAATAAAGTTGTAGTTATTTTCTGTACCATGTATTTGGCGACTGAGAATGTGTGATGTATACCTATTTTGGGGGTTTCACAAATAGTACCCCGAGTGAATAGTATTTCGTAAATAGAACTTGTACGTATGAATAATACCGTATAAATGAATAGTACCCATAAATAGTACTCCGGCATGAAAAGCTTAAAAATGAGCAAGAATGTTTAGAAAAATATCTTTGTGAAACGATACTAGATGAAGCGCAAATTTCAAGGATATTCTACTAATTTTAAGGAGTATAGAAGTAATACTTTAACAAAATGAGTGTAGAATTCGGAATATGAAATGAAATAATATTACTTACATACTACTGAGTATGGAAGAAAATATTATTTCTTACGAATATTGAACAAAAATAACATCCTTTACAGTTTGAATGAAAATAATATTCCTTACGAATATTGAACGAAGATAATATTCCTTACGAATATTAAGCGAAGATAATATTTCTTGCGAATATTGAACGAAATAAAATTTCTTACGAATACGAAAAATAATATCGTAAGCGGATAAGAAATAAATAATACCCCTTATCTTAAGAGAGCAATTCAGACTGGTATAGCGGAAATATTCTTGAAGAAAACTTTCACTATTTTCTACACTCAAAATTTCTTTAAACTCAAAAGATATACGCTCAATATTATAGAAGAACAATTCTCTGATTCTGGTATGATTTTCTTTTCTAAACTGATCATCCTATTTATAGGAGAATGGAATGATACTATTTATATTTTAAAAATCACGGGCGTTCTGCTGATTGAAAATTTTAATTTTGATTTTGCTATGCAAATACTATGCATAATAAAATATAATATATTTTATTTTTCATAAAAAAACAAAACTTATTATAATATATATATATATATATATATATATATATATATATATATATATATATATATATATATATATATATGTATGTATGTACTCCCAAGCGTGATGTTTTGCTCCCCCCCTCAAATGGGGTTAAATGTTTATTTAGTCAGTGTATTATAGGTTAACTTACAAGTGAGTCACTAAACCGATATTTCTTACAGTCAACTCACTATACCTTACTTTACTAACAAAACGTTAGAAAATCTATTAAGTCTGTTGACTTTTAACGAAAATGTCTACATCAGCTGCATACGTGTAAAAAAAATTCTTATGTGACACAAATTATCCCATGTGGCTTTCTTACGTGGAAATTGAGGACATACTTTATGGAGAAAATGAAAGATTTATTCTAAATAAAACAACATATGTTAAAATAAATTAGAAAATTAGCCAAAAAACAAGAAAATAAATGAAAAATATATTTAATTATTTTTGTAATTAAAACCAAATAAATTTTTATTTAATTCTTTACAAATAATAATATAAATTAGAAAAGTTTGCTGAAAATAAGAAAATAAATAAATAAAATATGTTTAAATAATATCAAATGAATTTTTGTTTAATTATTTATAAATATAATACTATAAATTAGAATAGTTAGTCAAAAAATAAGAAAATAAATATAAAATATATTTAATTATTTTTTAATTAATATCAAATTAATTTTTATTTAATTCTTTATAAATATAATAATATAAATTAGAAAAGTTAGTCAAAAAACAAAAAAATAAATGAAAAATATATTTAATTAATTTTTAATTAATATCAAATGATTTTTTTTAATTTTTTATAAATATAATAATATAAATTAAAAACTTTTGCCAAAAAATAAGAAAATAATTAGATTTGTTTCAATGGGAGCAATTAGAGGGCTTAATTAACTGCAAAAGGATAAATCTATGGTTCAACAGTTTCAACAGTATCGGTTACTTGTGAAGCCCTGATCCGACTTAGTTAAAAATTGCATGTTTTTTTGATCAAAAGATTTAATCTTTGCTATAGTTTGAATATAGGTTGTTCTCATACTAGACGAATTTGATTACTTTTCATAATCCCTTTGACGACTTTTCTTTTCTCTTTGGCACGGTTCCAGCGATTGAGGTGAATGTGAAGGGAACTTTAAAAATCCCCACCACGCGTGCGGCAGCGACGGAGGCTGAGACGGCGAGGAAGAGGCGGAAGAGGGCTTGTAAATGTGAATTTGAAAAGATTTTTAATTTAATAATTTTATAATTTCCTCGATTATATTTTTGATTTTTAAAATATTTTTGGCAAATGTTTTTAATTTATATTATTATATTTGTAAAAAATTAAATAAAAATTCATTTGATATTAATTAAATATATTTTTCATTTATTTTTTAACTAACTTTTAAATTTTATATTATTATTTTTGTAAAGAATTAAATAAAAATTTATATGATATTAATTACAAAATAATTAAATATTTATTTCATTTATTTTCTTATTTTTTGACTAACTTTTCTAATTTATATTATTATATTTGTAAATAATTAAACAAAAATTCATTTGATATTATTTAAACATATTTTATTTATTTATTTTCTTATTTTTTTTAGCAAACTTTTCTAATTTATATTAGTATTTGTAAAGAATTAAATAAAAATTCATTTGGTATTAATTACAAAAATAATTAAATATATTTTTCATTTATTTTCTTATTTTTTGACTAACTTTTCTAATTTATTTTAACATATGTTGTTTTATTTAGAATAAATCTTTTATTTTCTTCATAAATTAATTTCTCAATTTCTACGTAAGAAAGCCACATGAGATGATTTGTGCCACATAAGAATTTTTTTTACACGTATGAAGCTGATGTGGACATTTTCGTTAAAAGTCAACGGTCTTAACGGATTTTCTAACGTTTTGTTAGTAAAGTAAGATATAGTGAGTTGACTGTAAGAAAAATCAATTTTGTGACTCACTTGTAAGTTGACATATAGTACAGTTACTAAATAAGCATTTAACCTCCCTCAAATGTCATTATCATATATATATATATATATATATATATATACAAGATGGATCAGGTCCGGACTCCCGGACGGGAGAAAATCCGGACCTGAATTTTTTTTTTTTTTTTTTTTTTTTTTTTTGTAGAACAACTAAAAAAAAAAAAAAAAAAAATTTATGGAACTGAAATTTTTCAAAAAAACAGTGTTTTGGGTGTGTTTTTAATACCTACACCAACCAATGTATGTACAGTCTGCCCAGACTGTACAGACATGTTTCGTTATAGGCATCCAAATCACACCAAAAACACTGTATAATGTAAAAATTCCAATTCCATAAATTTTTTTTTTTTTTTTTTAGTTGTTTCAAAAAAAAAAAAGCAAAAAAAAAAAAAAAAAAAAAAGGTCCGGATTTTAAACCTGTCCGGGAGTCCGGACAGGATCCGGCCTCTATATATATATATATATATATATATATATATATATATATATATATATATAAAAAAAAATTGAGATAACTTTCTCCGACAATTTTGAAAAAATGAGTAGGTGGGGGTCCAAATAATACGTCAAATTTATAATAAATACTTCATAAAAATACCCTCAATATTTTTAATATCATTTATTCATCAATAATATAACTTGCAATATTAACAATCATATCTTCCTAGGAAAGATGGGGCTTTCCAATAAGGATTTCTTCCTATTGGCACGCAATTAGGTGACTAAACCCCTTTCCTCGACAGAACTTTCTAGACATTGTCAATAATGCAAATAATAATATGAATAACTTGTCATCTCAATTATTGATTTAATAATAACAAATATTGTGATAATAACTGAATCAATAATGTGAGATACTATGCAACAATTAGTATGACAATAATTGAATAAAACTGACTGACTTCTCACGTAAGCATCAATAATCAATATCGTGTGCTACTATGCAACCACGCGTATTACTGTACTTTTATCAGCGGGTATTTCAACAGTTAATGATAAAACTTTCGCCGTTATTTTTTATAAAAAGATATTTATGTCGTTTTCTAACTCTGACAGTAATTCCGTAGCAGGTGTAAGACCCCGACTTTTATGAATAAAGAATAATTTTCTCTAAATATCATTTTAAATATTATGGTGTAGATTTGATATAATGTTATAGTTGTGGATAATATTTATAAATTTTGCAAAGTAAGCAAGTTGTTATAAAATATTCAGTTGGTCGGGGAATATTCTTTTTGTCGGAGAATATTCGTACGATGGCACAATCATTGGTGGACCCCACAACAGAATTATTTTCGGAGTTAGAAAATGACATAAATATATTTTTATAAAAATAACAACGAAAGTTTTACCGTTAACTGTTGAAATACCCGGTGGTAAAAGTACAGTAATACGCGTGGTTGCATAGTAGCACACAATATTGATTATTGATACTTACGTAAGAAGCCACTCAGTTATACTCAATTATTACTACAGTAATTGTTGCATGGTATCTCATATTATTGATTTAATTATTATCACAATATCATCCGCATAATATTTTATATTATTAATTCTGTAAGACCCCAACTTTTATAAATAAAGATGAATTTTCTATAAATATCATTTTTGAATATTATGGAATGAATTTGATATAATGTTATAGTTATGAGTAATATTTATAAATTTTGCAAAGTATGCAAGTTGTTATATAATATTCGATTGGTCGGGAAATATTCATTTTAACAGGGAATATACGTGCAACAGCACAATCATTGGTGGACCCCACAACACAATTATTGTCGGATTGAGAAAACGACAAAAATACTTTTTGAAAATAACGGCGAAAGTTTTACCGTTAACTGTTGAAACACCCGGTGTTAAAAGTACAGTAATACGCGTAGTTGCACAGTAGCACACGGTATTGATTATTGATTCTTACGTGAGAAATCACTCAGTTTTGTTCAATTATTGTTACAGTAATGGTTGCATAGTATCTCACGTTATTTGATTCAATTATTGTCAATATTTTATATATATTATTAAATCAATAATTGAGACGACAAAGTTATTAATATTATTATTTGCAATATTAACGATGTCTAGAAGTTCTGTCAATGAGAGGTTTGGTCACCTAATTGCGCGCCAATTGGGAGAAATCCTTATTGGAAAGCCCCCTCTTTCCTGGGAACGACCTGGTCGATTAATATTATAAATTTTAATAATGATGATAAATGTTGTTAAAATATTGAAAGGATTTTTATGAAGTCTTTGATATAAATTTTGTTTATTATTTGGATTCCCATTTGCCCATTTTTTTCAAAATAATCAAAAGGAAGTTATAAATTATATATATATATATGTATATATTCGTATCTTATAATATATATATATATATATATATATATATATAATTATATAGCATGTGGGTGAGTGGTGGTGGTCTAGTAGATAAATTTGGCAGGATATGGAATGATTTTTCAAGCTTGATCATTATTGGCCAATTTGTTTCAATCATGCAGCATTGTTGACAATTTGAGATGTGGGGTGCTTTTTAATTGGTTAAGGCTTCCATAGTGGCATGTGTGGTTTTTTCAAATTGGCCAACACTTTGAAAATGAATACTGATATGTTGAACCGTGAAACTGTGATGTTAATTTCGTGATATTTTTTTGCGTCCGTTTCTTAACAGTATCCTTTCCATTCTCCTATAAATAGGATGCTTAGTTAGAATTGAAATCACACCAGAAATTTAGAGAATTCTCTTCTATAATCTTGAGCGTATTTCTTTAGAGTTTTCAGAAGCTTTGAGCGTAGAAAACAATATAAGTTTTCTTCAAGAATATCCTCGCCCTACTAGTCAGAATACTCTTCTTTTACGGTAAGGGATATTATTTGTTGTACTCGTAAGGGGTATTCTTTCTTTCTTACTCATGAAGAGAACTTATGTTATTCCATTCTTTATTATTCTATTGAAATAACCTGTATACGCGGGCTACCCTATACTTGGTGAAATTCTTCTATTACTCCATTCTTTATTATTCTGTTGGAACATCCTGTCGGTGCGTTACGTATGACCTGGTTCTGTTATTATTCTGTTGGAACATCCTGTCTGTGCGTTTACGCATGACCTGGTTCTGTTGTTTATTATTCTGTTGGAATATCCTGTCTGTGCATTTACGTATGACCTGGTTCCATTATTTATTATTCTGTTGGAATAACCTGTCTGTGTGGTCTATCGCATGCCTGGTGATTTCTTTTGTTATTTAGTTGGTTAAAGTTTTGACTTCTATACTCCATGAAATTAGTGGAATATCCTTGATATTTGCGCTTCATCCAGCATCTTTTCATGGAACTATTCTTCTGAGCATTCTTATTTTTTACTCTACAAAGCAGTATCATGTTGACAATTTGGACGTTATCAGTTCCTAGATAAATTAATTATTGAACTTGTTTTATTGAATTCTTATATCATTTTCATCATCCTCATGTTTATATTATGTTGAAAGTCATCTGTGGCCTGTAGTGCATAGATGGACTTGGTATGATTATGACCAGGGATTATTCGGTATAATCATGACTGTAATGTTACAAATGATGTGGTAAAAGTTCTCATTGGCCCGTAGTGCATTGATGGACAGTTGTTGGCATGATCATGACCATTGATGAATACACGAATATCCTTGACTGTAGTGCATAGATAATTTGTGGTTGTGATACTAATGAATATCCTTGGTCGTAGTGCAGGGATGATGTTGATTATTTATTAAGCTGAGTCTCAACAATAAAAGTTATGAAAAACCTTTTAAATCATAGAAGATAGTAGATTTTATTCTCTACTTGACTCTTCTAATGGATTGCTTGTTCCGCTGCAGTTAAACTTGATGTTTGTTATATTTTATCAGTTTAACACTGTTGAAGGCTAATGATAATTTATTTTGCATTATCTTAGTCATAATATTTCTTACTGGGCTAGTTGAGCTTACCCTTTTGCTTCCATTGTTCTCTTCAGGAAATGAGAACATAGCAGGGACTAGTCGGGGAACAGAGTGACGGTCCAGATGATATCATTTGTAGTCCTCACTATTCTATAAAATAGTGTGATATTAAATGTATTGAGGACTTATTTTGAGTTTGAATACTGTCTAGAAGAAAATGTTTGTATTAAAACTCATAGCTCATGTTATATATTTAAAGTTGTATTTGTATTCTGTACCATATATTTGGTGACTCAGAATAGGTGATGTATACCCATTTTGGGGGCGTCACAGTTGGTATCAAAGCTTAGGGATATGATCCCTGACTAAGATGTGAGAATAAAACTAGGAGGGGAGAGACGTGGAATTCATTCGCTAGTATGACCTACCTAAGATTATTTGGTATTTAATTGGTCGGTCATAATATAGGGATAATATGTTACATGTCAATTAACCTTTGTTTTGTGGCAGTATCTGAAAATGACATCCGAGAATGTTGAGAATAGAAATGGAGCACAGGCGACCGTTGATTCACCACATATCAATAATCAGGATAATGTGCATCAGGAAGACGACAATCCTCTTGCAAACAACAACACTGACCAAATGATGAATGATGGAATGTTCAGAGGCTTTATACAATTCATGCAACAGCAGGCGAGAGCGTCTCCTGTCCAAAATATAGGTGGAAACGCTGGAAACTCTCGGACGGTCACCGCTAAACAGTTAAAGGAACTGGGACCACCAGAGTTTATTGGAGAGTCAAAACCACTTAAGGCGGAAGCATGGATAAATCAGATCACCAATATATTTGATGTCTTGGGATGCTCCGAGGAGCAAAAGGTTCCCTTTGCCGCCTTTATGTTGCGAGGAGAGGCAGATTAATGGTGGGAATCGGTAAAGCGTACTCAACCTGCCGCACTAAAGATGTCTTGGGAGAAGTTCCAAGAACTATTCAACGACAAGTACTTTCCCAAAAGTATTCGTCACATAAAAGAGGTAGAGTTCATCAAGTTGGAGCAGAATAATATGACCGTGTCGCAGTATGAAGCTAAGTTTGCCGAGTTGTCCCGGTTTGAGTCCCACTTGGTGGATAATAAAGAGAGAATAACACGGATGTTTTTAAGAGGTTTGAAGCTGGAGACACTTCAACATCTAATTTCTCATAAATTGTGTTTGTATTCAGATGTTGTAAATAGGGCTCAGTTAGTGGAGCGCGATAACGAGTCAATATAACCAAAAGAGAGCAGCCGACAAAATGATAATACCAGTGAGAGCAGTCATCGAAGCGGTGACAACAAGCGTGGAGGGAATCAACATGCCAGAAATGGTAACCACTTCGGTGGTAATCAGGGCAAAAAATTAAGAATGGATATTTCAAGAAGAGGAGATTCAAAAATGATGGAAAGACGTCAGCACCAGCACCCGTTGTTAAGGAAGGAGAACGACCACCTATCATATGCTTAAAATGCGGAGGGGAGGGACACATCAGTCCAAATTGTGCGATGCCGTCCAAAGCATGTTATAATTGTGGAAGAGAAGGTCACTTAGCCCGATTTTGTCGTTCATCGAAGATAAGTTCAGCTAGGATGGAGGCACCAAAGGCCGTCCCAAAAAAGTCAAAGCCGGTAGTGCAAGGGAGAGCGTTTGTTGTGATCTCCCAAAAAGTAAGGAAACCAAATGAGGTCATCACGGGTAAGCTTATCATAAACTCTAGCGAAGTCTATACTTTATTTGATACCGGTTCTACCCATTCTTTTATTTCTCCTACTTGTGCTTAACGATTAAATTTGACTCCGGAGAAATTAGACTTTGACTTAACTGTGGAAACTCCGTTAGGAGAAACCTTTATTACATCAATTGTTTATAAGTCTTGTTTGGTTCCAATCGGTACCCTCACATTACCTATCGATCTTATTTTATTGAAAATACTTGCATTTGATGTGATTCTAGGGATTGATTGGTTAACTACTTATCATGCTAAAATTGATTATTTTCGTAAGGTTGTTAGCTTTCATATTCCTAATCAACCTATTATGCGAATTCAAACAACTAAACCATTAAAATCAATCAATGTCATTTCAAGCCATAAAGCTATTCGTTTATTGAAAAATGGATCTCAAGCTTTCTTAGCTCATGTCACGGATCTAAACAAAAATACGTCAGTTTTGAATGATATTTCTGTTGTTAATAAATTTCCTGACGTATTCCCTGAAGAACTTCCTGGCCTACCCCCAGAGCGTGAAATTGAATTTTGTATCGACCTTGAACCCGGTACAAAACACATTTCCAAAGCCCCATATCGAATGGCTCCTATTGAACTTCAGGAGTTAAAGACCCAACTGCAGGAATTGTTAGACATTAGCTTTATTCGTCCTAGTACTTCTCCTTGGGGTTCTCCCGTTCTATTCGTGAAGAAGAAAGATGGGAGTATGCGACTTTGTATTGATTATCGGGAGTTGAATCATGTCACCATCAAAAATAGGTACCCATTGTCACGTATTGATGACCTGTTTAACCAGTTGCAAGGAGCCAAATTCTTTTCAAAGATTGATCTTCGTTCCGGATATCACCAATTAAAGATTAGAACAAATGACATTCCAAAGACGGCTTTCAGAACTCGGTACGGGAATTATTAATTCCTAGTCACGTCCTTTGGATTGACTAATGCTCCTGCTGCCTTCATGGATACGATGAACCGAGTATTCAAGAAATATTTGGATCACTTTGTGGTTGTCTTTATTGATGACATCCTTATTTATTCCAAAAGCCATGAAGATCATGGGCAACACTTGAGGCTGGTACTCCAAAAACTTCGTGAATACAAGCTTTATGCCAAGTTGAAGAAATGCGAGTTCTGGCTTAAGGAAGTAGCATTCCTTGGGCACGTAGTATAAAGTCATGGAATATCTGTTGACCCGACAAAAATTGAAGCAATTCAAAGTTGGGAGCAACCTAAATTAGTGATCGAAGTACGTAGCTTTCTCGATTTAGTTGGTTATTATCGGAGATTCGTAGAAGGATTTTATCGAATCGTTACTCCATTAACTCAACTGAATCGAAAAGATAAAAATTTCGGTTGGAGCAAAGAATGTGAGAAGAGTTTTCAAGAACTCAAGAGGAGACTCATTTCAGCACCTGTTCTGACAATACCATCTGGCTCGGAGGGATTTTTCATCTACAGTGATGCTTCGGGCAAAGGGTTGGGATGTGTTCTCATGCAACATGGGAAAGTCATAGCCTATGCCTCGCGACAACTCAAAGAATATGAGAGGAATTATCCTACTCATGATCTAGAGTTGGCAGCTGTTGTCTTTGCACTTAAAATTTAGAGGCATTACTTGTATGGGGAGAAAGTGGAGATTTTTACGGATCATAAAAGCCTCAAATATTTCTTCACTCAAAAGGAACTCAACATGCGACAACGACATTGGCTTGATATGTGAAAGATTATGATCATACCATCCAATACCATCACGAAAAAACGAACGTGGTAGCTGACGCATTGAGTAGAAGATCATATACAAGTACGAGTGCGATATTGTCAATGCAGAGGCCCATTTTGTGTGACTTGCAAAGGATGGAGATAGAGTTAAAGACTCCAGGGACCCATGTGATGATGATGAATATACGATTAGAACTGACTTTAATCGATAAAGTTAAAGTTGCTCAAGCTACAGACCTGGAGCTGATGCGTATGAGGAAGAAAGTGCAAGAAGGTGCTATGCCGGAAGCAAGAATCGATGAAGAAGGAATACTACGAGTTAACTCCAGACTTTGTGTTCCTAACGACCCTGATTTAAAGTATAAAATCATGATGGAGGCGTACAACACACCGTTTGTAATCCATCCTGGGAGTACCAAAATGTATCATGATCTTCGTCATATATTTTGGTGGAGCAATATGTCATACATTTTGGTGGAGCAATATGAAGAGAGAGATAACGCTGTTTATCTCAAGGTGTCTAACTTGTCAACGAGTTAAAGCATCAAGTACCAAAAGGTCCATTGCAACTACTTAAAATTCCAGAATGGAAGTGGGAACACATTACCATGGATTTCGTTACTGGTCTTCCCAAGGTTTCTCAAGGCATAGATGCAATTTGGGTTATTGTTGATAGATTGACCAAGTCTTCTCATTTCTTACCTATACGAGAAACTTATACACTTGAACGTCTTGCTCGTATGTACATAAACGAGGTTATAAGATTGCATGGTATGCCAGTATCCATAGTGTCTGATCGAGACCCAAGATCTACTTCACGATTTTGGGTTAGTTTGCAAAAAGCTATGGGCACAGATTTACAATTTAGCTCGGCATATCATCCTCAGACGGATGGACAGTAGGAGAGGAATATTAAAACTCTTGAAGATCTATTAAGACCGTGACAACCCGAGAATTTGGACAATTTATTAAAATCTTAAATGATTGATTTAAGGTCAAATATTAGACCTAGACAGAAAATAAGTGTATGCGTTTGATGTTATTAGGATGGAATTTTGAGGATTTCAAAATTCCGTGAAGGCTTTTAGGTGAATTATTCAGGATTAAGGATTTATGTGATTAAATTCTGTGAAAATGGTTATGTATGTGTTCAGAATGTGGTTAAGGGTCAAGGGTTGACCATATTAATTATATATGTGTCAAACCCTAATCGTATATTAAGAACGCCAACGTTCAGTTAGAAAACCCTAATGTCTGATAAGAAACCCTAGGAATCGGTTCTGGAAACCCTAGTTTCAGTTCCGGGAATCTAAAACCCTAAATTGGATATTAAAAATCCTAGATTGAGAATGTAATGCTATGTATAATGTTAAACATCATTAATTAGAAATTAATTAGGGAAAACCCTAATGAATTACTTGAAACTTTAAATTGATTATTAGAAAACCCTAATACCAGATCTGAAAACCCTAGTTTCAGATTCTGATAAATTGAAGCCCTAATCTAGGAATAGAAAGGATAATTATAATGCTTTTGTGGTATTAAGTATAATATTAATTAGGGAAAAGCTTAATTATCTAGCAAACTCTAATTTTTAGAAGTTGTAAACCCTAATTATTCTGTCTAAAACCCTAATGTATAGTTGTGGGTTTGATTGCTAAATTAGCAATATTAATTAGGAAAATATTAATCCTAATTGGTTTAAGACCTAATGTAATTAGAAAAATTATAGTAATTAGAAAACCCTAATCTAATTACGAAAATCTAATTTCTAATTTAGAAAATTAATTTTCTATTAGAAATCCTAATTTTTGGGTTATAAACCCTAATGACCATTTTGACCCTAATTGCTTAATTAGCGATTTTAATTAGGAAATACTAATCCTAATTAGCAATATTTAATGTATGATTAAGAAATTTTTATATAATTAGGAAATCCTAATTATAAGTTAGAAATATTAATTTTCTATTCTTATAACCGAAATTGGAAATTTTAGAAATTTAAATTGGAAGTTAAGGGTTAAACCCTAAATCCTAAATGCTCTAAACCCTAAACCCTAACCAAACCCTAAACCCTAACCAAACCCTAAATCCTAAGAGTTTGTAACAAATGACCAAACTAGAATAAATATGGTGGAGAAAATGGTTATTTTGCCCTTATGTCACATTTTTTTTAATTAGTAGCTTGCAATTTTGGCCAAGAAATTAAGTTGGTGAACAACCCTAGCTCTAACCTAGCCCTAACATGTGACTAAAAACAACACATCAGCCTATATTGCCAGCCAATTCATCAAATACATTGCACTTGTTGAGTATTTAAAGAAGTAGAGAGAGAAAGTTGATTATTTTGCTTATTGTTCACCAAAACTCTCACCAACTCTCCTCCATACAAGACCTCAGAAAATTAGAAGTAGATCAGTCCTTATTCAAGTTCTTAAAACACCAAGAACAAATCTTGTGGATCAGATTGTAGATCAAAGCTCAAAAGAGGTATAAACCCTAAATTCTAGAAATCCTTTAATCTTATGTTATTTGTTGTAATTGATTGTTTAAAGTTGTGTATTAGGGTGTTAATAAGTGATCTGGGTTGTTAGATCAAGAATCTATAACATCAAAGTGCACGAATTTAAAGATTTCTCAAATTTGGAAATTTAGAAAAATGTTGACTGACCAGCAAATGTCAGGTCTTATAGATCTGTCTCTGTTAATATATTTTGGTGTTTTATGTTATACATCTATAGTATGCCATGTGGTCTTTGATCTCCAACTTGAATCATGTCCAGATCTTGTCTAGATCAAAAGTTATGAACGGTCAAACCTAGTTGACCGATCATAAATTATGATTTCTGGGCAACCCAGAAATTTCTATGTTGTCTGACAAGTTTTTCCAAGCTATTAATCTTCCTATTGTTTGATGTTATGGGTAGATTGTTAATTGATCCTTGTAGTATGACATGTTGTGTACATACTAAAATTTTTACATTACTCAGATCTGTAACAGGATAGTATAAAATCATGGTCAAACCACCGTTGACCGACTGGCCGAATGAAGATTCTGGAAAACCCAGAATCTTCTAGAACAAGTTCCGGCTATGTAGTTTGACCGACCAAAATCTTTGTTTTGTGTTGTTGTTAGACTGAACTAAGGATATATATGTGTGCAATGACATCTCTACTACGATCACGAACCTTAATATCACACAAACCAAGCTCAGAATGCAAACTATAATGACCTAAACCTAGCACCCTTATCTGTTCTTCATTTTTTGGAAAACCCAGAAAATGAAGAATAGCGTTGTCAGATAGTTTGGAGACTTAGATCTCTCAGATATGATATTGTTTGGCCATAGAACAAGTTGGTAACTATAGTACTACATTAGTACTTCAGTTCTAACCAAATTAGAAGCCCAGAAACGTAATGATCATGAATCTAGAATCGGTCAAATTATGCCCCTCGGTGACTGACATGAAAAGGCCCAAGAACACAATTAGCGACATTTTTGTCGCCGGAAAGCCCTTTAGCGACAGATAATTTTGAAAATTAATTAATTAATTCTGAAAATGATTATTTTAATTAAATAAATAGAAATAAATAGTTTTTAATTATTATAAATACATATTAAATTATAAAAAATTATTTTAAAGTCTAAAAAATAGTATTTAATTATTTTGGGTATATTTCAAAAATATTTAGTATTTTTGGAATATAAAAGGTATTTATTTATTTAATTATTATATTAAATAAATTATTTAAAAATGATTTTAATTCATGAAAAATCATGAAAAATTATATTATGATATTAGAAAATATTTTAAGTTATTTTTGATGACTTTTAATATTTTGTGATGAATTTCATTAATAATTTATATTAATGATAATTAGTTTATTTAATAAATATATTAAATAAATTATGGAAAAAATAGAATTAATGTTTTAAAAATCATATAAAAATGATTTAAGTGTTATAAAAATATTTTAAGTTATAAAATATAACTTTTGATATTTTGGCATGAAAATATTAATATTTTAATATTAATATCAATTATCGGATAATGGATTTAAGTGTTTAAAAATCATATAATTATGATTTTAAGATATTAAAAATATTTTGATATATTATAATTATATTATAATATTATGTTATGATTTTCATTAATATTTTATATTAAATGAATATTAATGATTAAGGAATTATGTGGTATTTAATTTATTTAAATACGGTTTTAAGGATTGAAAAATGTTGATAAATGATAATAATTATCTAGAAATTATTATAAGTCTTTAAAAATTATTTTTGGCTGTTAAAAAGATTATCTGTGATAATGGTTAAGTGTTTAAGCAGAGTTTAACTGAACTTAAACTCGAGTATTGTCCGACTAGACCGTCGGGATGATAGAATTATGTAGGTTTCAACTCAGACTGCAATAGTTTGACTTGATGCTATATCTTATGTGTTATATAGACTGATAGGATTATGTGCTATGTGTTTAGGTTATTCTGTGGATATATATATATATATATATATAACAGTATTATACTGTGATGATATTATTCTAATATCAGAGATCTATATTATTAATATTAGGTCTTCGGGTAAAGCGTTATAAATTGCGTTGCAGTAATCAACGGTTCAGGCAAGTTTCTTTTTACTAAATTCTACTAAGAGTATTTTATTCAAGCTTATGGTTAATCATTGCTGATTGCCACAAAAATTGTACTCTGTACATCTTGCATGTATAAGTCAGGTATGAAAGGCTGATCACGTTCATTACCAGTTGGTTCAAAAATGTTTGTTCATGTTTAATACTTGTTCAATCAAAAGTTTGTTCGTGCTAGTTTTCAATTATATTGATGAATTATAGCCAGCTTATTATTCATACTCTTCAATCATGATATATCATTATATTGTTGAACTTAAACTTGCTGAGCAACTTTCATGCTCACCCTTGCTATATCATGATAAAACATTGCAGGTAATGCGAATGCGTTCGGATACAGGAAAAGGTTAAGGCCAAGTTCAGCTTGGGATAAAACGTGCAGCTATTTTGTAGTAGTATAGTTTGATAAAGATGTTATGTGTTAGAAAAGTTATGAAATGTGTATTAAGTTAAGGTTACTCGACCTTGGGGATTATGTGTAAGTTTAATGTATAAATAATTTATGTTTATATCTTCCGCAATTAGTGAAAGAATTAGTGTACCGAATCCGCGGTGATTTGGGGCCCGGATTCGAGGCTATCCCAAAGACTCTGTGTCCTTGATTTCATGGGAAGTTGGGACAAGTTCTTACCATTGGTGGAGTTTTTCAACAACAACAGTTATCAAGCAAGTATTGGCATGGCTCCATTCGAAGCGTTGTATGGAAGAAAGTGTCATTCTCCAGTATGCTGGGATGAGGTAGGTGAAGCAACGTTGTTGGGACCAGAGTTGGTACTTATAACTACGGAAAAGATTTAAACGATCCGACAACGTATAAAAACCTCACAAGATCGACGAAAGAGTTATGCTGATCTTCATCGAAAGGACATGGAATTCGATATAGGAGATCATGTGTTGTTACGTGTTGCTCCATGGAAAGGAGTTATGAGATTTAGAAAGAGAGGAAATCTCAATCCTCGATTCATCGGCCCATTTTTAATCCTCGATCGAGTAGGAACTGTGGCCTATAGACTCACTTTACCGCCAAGTATGTCTCGTGTTCATAATGTTTTTCATATATCCATGTTACGTAAATATGTGGAAGACCCGAACCACATTATTGAGTTAGAACCGGACGAAATAGCGGAAGATTTGACGTATGAAGAGGTTCCTGTTCAAATCTTGGATAAGAATGAACATATTTTACGCTCCAAGGTTATACCTCAAGTCAAAGTTTTGTGGAGAAACCACGATGTTAAGGAAATGACCTGGGAGTTAGAATCTGAATTGAAATCAAGTTATCCTTACCTCTTCGACATACCAGGTACGTACCCTAATTTCGAGGGCAAAATTTCATAAGAAGGGGAGGTTGTAAGACCCCAACTTTTATAAATAAAGATGAATTTTCTATAAATATCATTTTAAAATATTATGAAATGAATTTGATATAATGTTATAGTTATGGGTAATATTTATAAATTTTGCAAAGTATGCAAGTTGTTATATAATATTTGATTGGTAGGGGAATATTAATTTTAACAGGGAATATTCGTGCAACAGCACAATCATTGGTGGACACCATAATGGAATTTTTGTTGGATTGAGAAAACGACAAAAATACTTTATGAAAATAACGGCAAAAGTTTTACCGTTAACTGTTGAAACACCCGGTGTTAAAAGTACAGTAATACGCGTAGTTGCACATTAGCACACGGTATTGATTATTGATGCTTACATGAGAAGTCACTCAGTTTTGTTCAATTATTGTTACAGTAATTGCTGCATAATATCTCACGTTATTTGATTCAATTATTGTCAATATTTTATATATTATTAAATCAATACTTGAGACGACAAAGTTATTAATATTATTATTTGTAATATTAACGATGTCTAGAAGTTCTGTCAAGGAGAGGTTTGGTCACCTAATTGCGCGCCAATAGGGAGAAATCCTTATTGGAAAGCCTCTTCTTTCCTGGGAATGACCTGGTCGATTAATATTATGAATTTTAATAATGATGATAAATGTTGTTAAGATATTGAAAGGATTTTTATGAAGTCTTTGATATAAATTTTCTTTATTATTTGGATTCCCATTTGCCCATTTTTTTCAAAATAATCAAAAGGAAGTTATAAAGTATATATATATATATATATATATATATATATATATATATATGTATATACGTATCTTATAATATATATATAATTATATAGCATGTGGGTGAGTGGTGGTGGTCTAGTAGATAAATTTGGCAGGATATGGAATGATTTTTCAAGCTGGATCATTATTGGCCAATTTGTTTCAATCCTGTAGTGCATGGATGGACTTGGTATGATTATGACTAGAGATTATTCGGTGTAATCATAACCGTAATGTTATAAATGATGTGGTAAAAGTTCTCATTGGCCCGTAGTGCATTGATGGACAGTTGTTGGCATTATCATGACCATTGATGAATACACGAATATCCTTGGATGTAGTGCATGGATAATTTGTGGTTGTGATACTAATGAATATCCTTGGTCGTAGTGCAGGGATGATGTGGATTATTTATTAAGCTGAGTCTCAGCAATAAAAGTTATGAAAAACCTTTTAAATCGTAGAAGATAATAGATTTTATTCTCTATTTGACTCTTCTAATGGATTGTTTGTTTCGCTGAAGTTTAACTTGATGTTTGTTATATTTTATCAGTTTAACACTGTTGAAGGCTAATGATAATTTATTCTACATTATCTTAGTCATAATATTTCTTACTGGGCTAGTTGAGCTCACCCTTTGCTTCCATTGTTCTCTTCAGGAAATGAGAACGTAGCAGGGACTAGTCGGGGAATGGAGTGACGGTCCAGATGATAGCATTAGTAGTCTTCACTATTCTATGAAATAGTGTGATAATAAATGTATTGAGGACTTATTTTGAGTTTGAATACTGTCTAGAAGACAATGTCTGTATTAAAACTCACAGCTCATGTTGTATATTTAAAGTTGTATTTGTATTCTGTACCATGTATTTGGCGACTCAGAATAGGTTATGTATACCGATTTTGGGGGCGTCACAAAATCAATAATTAAGACGACAAAGTTATTCATATTGTTATTTACAATATTGACGATGTCTAGAAAGTTTTGTCGAGGAGAGGTTTGGTCACCTAATTACGCGCCAATAGGGATAAATTCTTATCGGAAAGCCCCTTCTTTCCTGGGAATGATCTGGTTGTTAAATGTTGTGAGTTATAATATTAATGATAAATAATTGTTGAAAGATTAAATATGTGTTGATTGAAGATAAAATGATTTGTGGTAATATTTATTCAATCTTTGATATAAATAAAAAGTATGTTATGAGACGTTTGTGGTAAGTTTGGTTTATTCTATGGGGGCCCATATGTCATCATCTAAGAGTCATTTTTACCAATAGTAATTGCATTTACTAGACGTTAAACCACTTGCCATTTCATATTATAGGCGTCAAACCAATTGTCGTTTCACATTACAGGCGTCGAACCAATTTTCGTTTCACATTACAGGCATCGAACCACTTGTCGTTTCACATTACAGGCGTCAAGCCACTTTTCTTTTCACATCACCAGTCGTCAAGCCACTTGCCTTTTCACATTGCAAGGGCTAAGATAGAAATCTTCAATAAATAGACGCTTATTTCTTCTTTCATTGTCACCAATTCACTACGACTCACAAGAGAATTCTATAGAGAGAGAATCAAAGAGAAAGAAGAAGAGTATTCTGTTACTACACTATTTCAATATCCAATCTCCTACTAAGGTAAGGGGTAGGGATATTATTTTTTGTTCAATATTCATATGAAATAATATTTTTTTTTCCATACTCTTTAGTATGTAAGTAATATTATTTCGTTTCATATTCCTAATTCTACACTTATGTTGATAAGTATTGCTACTATACTCCATGAAATTAATAGAATATCCTTGAAATTTGTGCTTCATCTAGTATCGTTTCACAAGGATATTTTTCTGAATATTCTTGTTAAAGTTTAATATTTTCATGCCGGAGTACTATTCACGGGGTACTATTAACGAAGTATTATTCACGGAGTACTATTCATGAAAAAATTTGATTCCATTTCTGTCCAAATTATTTTTGATACAATATTATTCTTGAATTTTACTCCACAAAGCAGTATCATGTTGACAATTTGGACATTATTGAATTCTGGATAAATTGGATTATAAATCTTTAAAATTTATCCTTTGCTTTCATTTAATTGAATTCTTATATCATTGTCATCATCCTCATGCTTATATTATGATGAAAGTCATCTTTGGCCGTAGTGCATAGTTGGACTGTTGATTTATATGATTATGAGCAGTGATCATTTAGTATAATCATGACCATAAATGTTACAAATGATGTGGTAAAAGTCCTCATTGGCCCGTAGCACATTGATGGACAGTTGTTGATATGATCATGACCATTGGTGATAATAATGAATATCCTTGGCCCATAGTGCATGGATAATTCAGTGATGTGGATTATTTATTTAGCTGAGTCTCAGCGATAAAATTGATGATAAACTTTTTAAATCATAGAAGATAGTAGATACTATATTCTACTTGACTCTTCTAATGGATTACTTATTCCGCTGTAGTTAAACTTGATGTTTATTGTATTTTATCAATTTAACATTGTTAAAGGCTAATGATAATTTATTCTGTATTATCTTAGTCATAATATTTCTTACTGGGCTAGTTGAGCTCACCCTTTTGCTTTCATTGTTCTCTTCAGGAAATGAGAATATAGCTGGGACGAGTCGGGAAATGGAATGACGGTCCAAATAGGTGGCTATAGTAGTCCTCACTATTATGTGAAATAGTGTGATAATAATTTTAATGAGGACTTTATTTGAGTTTGGATACTTTCTACGAGATATTATCCATGTTGAAACTCTCAACTACGTTTTGTCGTGTACTGTATAAAAGAAGTTTGTATTTAAATTTTGTATCATGTATTTGGCGACTCAAGATGGGTGATGTATACCTATTTTGGGGATGTCACAGTTGGTATCAAAGCTTGGGGATATGATCCCTAGCTGAGATATGAGACTAGAACTAGGAGGGGAGAGACGAGTAATTCCTTCACTTGTATGACCTACCTAAGTTTAATTTTTATTTAATTGGCCGGTCAGAATGTAGGAATAATATGTGGCATGTCAATTAACCCTTGTTTTGTGGTAGTGTTTGAAAATTACAACTGAGAATGTTGAGATTAGCAAAGGAGCACAAGAGACCGTTGAGTCACCATAGATCAATACCCAGGATAATGTGTATCAAGAAGGCAATAATTCTTAGGTAAACAACAACACCGACCAAATGATGAACGGCGGAGTGTTCAGAGGCTTTCTACAATTCATGAAACATCAGGCAAGAGAGACTCCTGTCCACAATGAAGGTGGAAACATTGGCAACTCACGGATGGTCACGGCTAAGCAGTTCAAGGAACTGGGACCACCAGAGTTTTTGGGAAAGCCAGAACCACTCAAGGCAGAGACGTGGATAAAGCAGATCACCAGAATATTTGATGTCTTAGGATGCTCAGAGGAACAAAAGGTTCCCTTCGCCAACTTTATGTTGCGTGAAGAGGCAGATTACTGGTGGGAATTTGTAAAACGTACCCAGCCTACCGCACTCAAGATGTCATGGGAGAAGTTCCAAGAATTGTTTAACGACAAGTACTTTCCCGTAAGTATTCGTCACATGAATGAGGTTGAATTCATCAAGTTGGAGAAAAACAATATGACTGTATCGCAGTACGAGGCAAAATTTACGGAGTTTTCCCAATTTGCATCCCATTTGGTAGATAATGAGGAGCGTATGACGCGGATGTTTCTAAGAGGTTTGAAACCAGAGATACGTCAATACCTCATTTCTCACAAACTTTACTTGTATTCAGATGTTTTGAATATGGCTCAGTTATTGGAGAACGATAATGAGTCAACCCAGCCAAGAGAAAGCAGCCGGCAAAATGATAATACCAGTGGTAACAGTCATCGAAATGGTGACAACAAACGTGAAGGGAATCAACATGCCAGAAATGGTAACCACTTCGGTGGTAATCATGGCCAAGACAATAGAAATAAAAATTTCAAGAAAAGAAGGTTTAATAATGACGGAAAGACGTCGGCAGCAGCACCAACACCCGTTTCAAAAGAAGAAGAACGACCGCCAGTCGTATGTTACAAATGTGGAGGGGAGGGACACATCCATCCAAACTGTATGCAGCAGTCCAAAGCGTGTTACAATTATGGAAGAGAAGGTCGCCTAGCTCGATTTTGTCGTGTAATGAAGTCAAGTCCAGCTGGGATGGTGATGCCAAAGGATGTCTCAGACAAGTCAAAATCGGTAGTTTAAGAGAGAGCATTTTTTTTGTTATGAGGAACCCGAATAAAGTTATCACGGGTAAGATAATCATAAACTCTTGCGAAGTCTATAACTTATTTGATATCGGTTCTACTCATTCTTTTATTTCTCCTACTTGCGCTCAATGTTTAAATTTAACTCCGGAGAAATTAGACTTTGATTTATCTGTTGAGACTCCATTGGGAGAAATCTTCGTTACCTCCACTATTTATAAATCTTGTTTGATTAAAATCGGCACCCTCACGTTACCTGTCAATCTTATCTCTTTGAAAATACTCGCATTTGATGTGATTTTAGGAATCTACTAGTTAACTACTCATCATGCTAAAATTGTTTGTTTCGTAAGGTTGTTAGCTTTCATATTCCTAACCAACCTGTTATGAGAATTCAAGCAACTAGACCACTAAAGTCAATCACTGTCATATCAAGCCATAGAGCCATTCGTTTATTAAAAAACGTATGTCAAGCTTTCTTAGCTCATATCACAGATTTAAACAAACATACATCAGATTTGAATGATATTTGTATTGTTAATAAATTTCCTGACGTATTCCCTGAAGAACTTCATGGCCTACCCCCAGAGCGAGAAATCGAATATTGTATCGACCTTGAACTTGATACAAAACTCTCAAATATATATTTTTTCACATAAAACGAACGTATTATGCGCCAAAGACGTTGGCTCGATCTGTTGAAAGATTACGTATGACCATACCATTCAATACCATCCTGGAAAAGTGAACGTGGTAATTGATGCGTCGAGTAGAAGATCATATGCGGGTACGAGTGCGATATTGTCAACACAGATGCCCATTTTGTATGACTTGCAAAGGATGGATATAAAGTTAAAGACTCCAGGGACCCACGTGATGATATCAAATATATGAGTAGAACCGACTATAATAGATAAAGTTAAAGCCACTCAAGCTACAGATTCAGAGCTGATGAATGTGAAGAAGAAGGTTCAAGAGGGCGTTATTCTAGAAGCAAGAATTGACGAAGTTAGGAAATCTCAATCCTCAATTTTATTGGTCTATTTGAAATCCTCGATCAAGTAGGAACTGAGCCCTATAGACTCGCTTACCGCTAAGTATGTCTCGTGTTCATAACGTTTTTTATATATCCATGTTACGTAAATATGTGGAAGACCAGGACCACATTATTGACTTAGAACCAGACGAGATAACATAAGATTTAACGTACGAAGAGGTACCTGTTAAAATCTTGGATAAGAAGGAACATATTTTAGGCTCCAAGATTATACCTTAAGTTAAAGATTTGTGGAGAAACCACGATGTTGAGAAAATGACCTAGGAGTTAGAATCTGAAATGAAGTCAATGTATCCTCACCTCTTCAACATACCAGGTATGTACCCTAATTTCGAGGGCAAAATTTCATAAGAAAGAGAGATTGTAAGACCCCAACTTTTATGAAAAAAGAATAATTTTCTCTAAATATCATTTTGAATATTATGGTGTGGATTTGATATAATGTTATAGTTGTGGGTAATATTTATAAATTTTACAAAGTAAGCAAGTTGTTATAAAATATTCTTTTGGTCAGGGAATATTCTTTTTATCGGGGAGTATTCATACGATGGCACAATTATTGGTGGACCCCACAACATATTTATTATCAGAGTTAGAAAATGACAGAAATATCTTTTTATAAAAATAAAGGCGAAAGTTTTACCGGTAACTGTTGAAATACCCGGTGGTAAAAGTACAGTAATACGCGTGGTTGCATAGTAGCACACAATATTGATTAGTGATGCTTACGTAAGAAGCCACTCAGTTATACTCAATTATTGCTACAGTAATTGCTGCATAGTATCTCATATTATTGATTCAATTATTATCACAGTATCATCTGCATAATATTTTATATTATTAAATCAATAATTAAGATGACAAAGTTATTCATATTATTATTTGCAATATCGACGATGTCTAGAAAGTTCTGTCGAGGAGAGGTTTGGTCACCTAATTGCGCGCCAATAGGGAGAAATCCTTATCTCAGAAAGCCCCCTCTTTCCTGGGAATGATCTGGTTGTTAAATATTATGAGTTATAATATTAATGATGAACAATTGTTGAAAGATTAAATATGTGTTGATTGAATACAAAATGATTTGTGGTAATATTTATTCAATCTTTGATATAAATAAGAAGTTTGTTATGAGACGTTTGTGGTAAGTTTGGTTTATTCTATGAGGGGCCATATGTTATCATCTAAGAGTCACTTTCGCCAATAATAATTGCTTTTATCAGACGTTAAACCACTTATCGTTTCATATTACAGGTGTCAAACTAATTGTCGTTTCACATTACAGGCGTCGAACCAATTGTCGTTTCACATTACAGGCGTCAAACCAATTGTCATTTCACATTACAAGCGTCGAACCACTTGTTGTTTCACATTACAGGTGTCAAACCACTTTTCTTTTCACATAACCAGTCGTCAAGCCACTTGCCTTTTCACATTACAAGGGCTAAGCTAGAAAACTTCTATAAATAGACCCTTATTTCTTCTTTCATTGTCACCAATTCACTACGACTCACAAGAGAATTCTATAGAGAGAGAATCAGAGAGAAAGAAGAAGAGTATTCTATTACTACACTATTTCAGTATCCAATCTCCTACTAAGGTAAGGGGTATTTTTCTTTCGTATTCATATAGGGATATTGTTTTTTGTTCAATATTCGTATGAAATAATATTTTCATCCATATTCTGTAGTATGTAAGTAATATTATTTTGTTTCATATTCACAATTCTACACTTATGTTGATAAGTATTGCTACTATACTCCATGAAATTAGTAGAATATCCTTGAAATTTGCGCGCTTCATTTTGTATCATTTCACAAGGATATTTTTCTGAATATTCTTGTTAAAGTTTAATCTTTTCATGTCGGAGTACTATTCATGGGGTACTATTCATGAAGTACTATCCACGGGGTACTATTTGTAAAACCCCAACTTTTTGAATAAAGATGAATTTTCTATAAATATTATTTTTGAATATTATGGAGTGAAATTGATATAATGTTATAGTTGTGGGTAATATTTATAAATTTTGCAAAGTACGCAAGTTATTATATAATATTCGATTGGTCGGGGAATATTCGTTTTAACAGGGAATATTCGTACAACAGCACAATCATTGGTGGACCCCATAACTGAATTATTGTCGGATTGAGAAAACGACAAAAATATTTTTATGAAAATAACGGCGGAAGTTTTACCGTTGATACGGTTGAACTACTCGGTAGTAAAAGTATAGTAATACGCATGGTTGCATAGCAGCACACGGTATTGATTATTGATGCTTACGTTAGAAGTCACTTAATTTTGTTTAATTATTGCCACAGTAGTTGATGTAAAGTTTGCTTATTTTATAAACCCCATTTACCCATTTTTCAAAATAATCAGTAGAAAATTTTTCAGTATATATATATTAGTATTATATATATGATTATGGTCTTTAAAAAGGACATATGGGTGGAGAAATTTCAAATGTCACGAATATAAGAAGAAGAAAAAGGAAGGCATGAAATGTGTATATATATATAATATGTTTTGTTATATATATATATATATATATATATATATATATATATATATATATATATATATATATATATATATATATATATATATATATGCCATGTGATGAAATCTCACGGAGAGATTTAGGGAAATGAAAGTCAGGAGAGAGTAGCTTTCATTATATATATACTATATTTTATTAGTTTTGTTTTTTTGGAAAATAAAATATATTATATTTTATTTAAAAGATTTTGCTTTAAATATGGACCGTCAGATTAAAGTAAATCAATCTGGACCGTTTATGAGTTAGTTACTATGCAGTCCATTTTTCTATAAATAGAAGCTCATTCCTTCATTATTTTCTTACGAATTCACTAAAACTCTAGAGAGATAAACTATAGAGAGAAAGAAGAAAGTATTCTGCTACTTCACTACTTATATATCAAGTACTCTTCTTCTTAAGGTAGAGAATATTATTTGTTGCACTCGTAGGGAGTATTATTTCTTTTGTATTCATGAAGAGAACTTCTGTTATTCTATTCTTTGTTATTCTGTTGGAATAACCTGTATACGCGGGCTACCCTATACTTGATGACATTCTTCTAATATTTCATCTTTATTATTATTCTGTTAAAATATCTTGTCTGTGCGTTTACGCCGAACCTGGTTCCATCTTTATTATTATTTTGTTGGAATATCCTGTCTGCGTGTTTACGTTGGACCTGGTTCCGTCTTTATTATTCTGTTGGAACATCCTGTTGGTGCAAATTTCGCCTGACCTGATTTCGTTACTTATTAATCTGTTGGAATAACCTGTCTATGCGAAGTACCGCATGCATTGTGATTTCTTTTATTATTCTATTCGTTATTATACTCAGTTGGTTAAAGTTTTGACTTCTATACTCCATGAAATTAGTGGAATATTCTTGATATTTGCGCTTCATCCAGTGTCTTTTCATGGAAATATTCTTCTGAGCGTTCTTGAATTTTACTCTACAAAGCAGTATCATGTTGACAATCTGGACGTTATTAGTTCCTGGATAAATTAATTCTTGAACTTGTTTTATTGAATTCTTATATCATTGTCATCATACTCATGTTTTTATTTTGTTGAAAGTCATCTGTGGCCTGTAGTGCATGGATGGAATTGGTATGATTATGACCAGGGATTATTCGGTGTAATCATGACCGTAATGTTATAAATGACGTGGTAAAAGTGCTCATTGTCCCGTAGTACATTGATGGACAGTTGTTGGCATGATCATGACTATTAATGAATACAAAAATATTCTTGGCCCGTAGTGCATGGATAATTATGGTCGTGATACTAAAGAATATCCTTGGCCGTAGTGCAGGGGTGATTCGATGATGTGGATGGATTATTTATTAAGCTGAGTCTCAGCAATAAAAGTCATGAAAAACCTTTTAAATCATAGAAGATAGTAGATTTTATTCTCTACTTGACTCTTCTAATGGATTGTTTGTTTTCGCTACAGTTAAAGTTAATGTTTATTATATTGTATCAGTTTAACACTGTTTAAGGCTAATGATAATTTATTCTGCATTATCTTAGTCATAATATTTCGTACTGGGCTAGTTGAGCTCACCTTTTCTTTCACTGTTCTCTTCAGAAAATGAGAACGTAGCTGGGACGAGTCGGAGAACGGAGTGATGGTCCGGATGATAGTATTAGCTAGTATTCCTCACTATTCTGTTAAATAGTGTGACAATAAATGTAATGAGGACTCATTCTGAGAGTGGATATTATCTAGAAGATAATATTTATTTTTAAACTCACAGCTCTTTTGTTGTATAATTAAGATTGTATTTATGTTTTGTACCACGTATTTGGCGACTCAGAATAGGTGATGTATACCTATTTTGGGGGCGTCACAGTTGGTATCAAAGCTTAGGGATATGATCCCTGGGTAAGATGTGAGACTAGAACTAGGAGGGGAGAGACGGGAAATTCCTTCGCTAGTATGACCTACCTAAGTTTATTTGGTATTTAATTGGTCGGTCAAAGTATAGGGATAATATGTTATATATTAATTAACCTTTGTTTTGTGGCAGTATCTGAAAATGACATCCGAGAATGTTGAAAATAGCAATGGAGCACAAGAGACCGTTGAGTCTCCACATATCAATAATCAGGAGAATGTGCATCAGGAAGGCGACAATCCTCATGAAAACAACAACACTGACCAAATGATGAATGATGGATTGTTCAGAGGCTTTATGCAATTCATGCAACATCAGGCGAGAGCGGCTCCTGTCCAAAATATAGGTGGAAACACTGGAAACTCTCGGACGGTCACTGCTAAATAGTTCAAGGAGCTGGGACCACCGGAGTTTATTGGAGAGCCAAAATCATTTAAGGAGAAAGCATGGATAAAGCAGATCACCAAGATATTTGATGTCTTGGGATGCTTCGAGGAGCAAAAGGTCCCCTTCGCCACCTTCATGTTGCGTGAAGAGGCAGATTACTGGTGGGAATCTGTAAAACGTACCCAGCCTGACGCACTCAAGATGTCTTGGGAAAAGTTCCAAGAGCTATTCAACGACAAGTACTTTCCCGAGAGTATTCGTCACATGAAAGAGGTGGAGTTTATCAAGTTGGAACAAAATAATATGACCGTATCGTAATACGAGGCTAAATTTATGGAGTTATCCCGGTTTTCATCCCATTTGGTCGATAATGAGGAGCGAATGACGCGAATATTTTAAGAGGTTTAAAACCGGAGATACGTCAATATCTTATTTCTCATAAACTGTGTTTGTACTCAGATGTTGTAAATAGGGCACCAGTTATTGGAGCGCGATAACGAGTAAACGCAACCAAGAGAAAGCAGCCGACAACATGAAAATACCAGTGGTATCAGTCATCGAAGCGGTGACAACAAACGTAGAGGGAATCAACATGCCAAAAACGGTAACCACTTCGGTGGTAATCATGGCCAAGACAGTAAAAATGGACATTTCAAGAAAAGGAGATTCAACAATGATGAAAAGACGTCAGAACCAGCAACTGTGGTTAAGGAAGGAGAACGACCACCTATCATATGCTTCAAATGCAGAGGGGAGGGACATATCAGTCCAAACTGCGCGATGCCATCCAAAGCGTGTTATAATTATGGAAGAGAAGGTCACCTAGCCCGATTTTGTCATTCACCGAAGACAAGTTCAACTAGGATGGAGGCACCAAAGGCCGTCCCAGAGAAGTAAAAGCCGATGGTGTAAGGGAGAGCATTTGTCGTGACCTCCCAAAAAGCAAGGAACCCGAATGAGGTCATCACGGGTAAGCTTATCATAAACTCTAGCGAAGTCTATACCTTATTTGATATCGGTTCTACCCATTCTTTTATTTCTCCTACTTGCGCTCAACGTTTAAATTTAACTCCGGAGAAATTAGGCTTTGACTTATCTGTTGAAACTCCGTTGGGAGAAACCTTCATTACATCCACTGTTTATAAGTCTTGTTTAGTTCAAATCGGCACCTGCACGTTACCTGTCGATCTTATTTCATTGAAAATACTTGCATTTGATGTGATTCTAGGGATTGATTGGTTAACTATTCATCATGCAAAAATTGATTATTTTCGTAAGGTTGTTAGCTTTCATATTCCTAACCAATCTGTTATGCGAATTCAAGCCACCAAACCATTAAAATAAATCACTGTCATCTTAAGCCATAAAGCTATTCGTTTATTGAAAAACGGATGTCAAGCTTTCTTAGCTCATGTCACGGATCTAAACAACAATACGTCAGTTTTGAATAATATTTCTATTGTTAATGAATTTTCTGACGTATTCCCTGAAGAACTTCCTGGCCTACCCCCAGAGCGTGAAATTGAATTTTGTATCGACCTTGAACCCGGCACAAAATCCATTTCCAAAGCCCCATATCGAATGGCTCCTATTGAACTTCAGGAGTTAAAGACTCAACTGCAGGAATTGTTAGACATTGTCTTTATTCATCCTAGTACTTCTCTTTGGGGCGCTCCTGTTCTATTTGTGAAGAAGAAAGATGGGAGTATGCGACTTTGTATTGATTATCGGGAGTTGAATCATGTCACCATCAAAAATAGGTACCCGTTGCCACGTATTGATGACCTGTTTGACCAGTTGCAAGGAGCCAAATTCTTTTCAAAGATTGATCTTCATTTCAGATATCACCATTTGAAGATTAGAACCGATGACATTCCAAAGACGGCTTTCAGAACTCGGTACGGGCATTATGAATTCCTAGTCATGTCCTTTGGATTGACTAATGCTCCTGCTGCCTTCATGGATATGATGAACCGAGTATTCAAGGAATATTTGGATCACTCCGTGGTCATCTTTATTGATGACATCCTTATTTATTCCAAAACCCGTGAAGATCATGAGCAACACTTGAAGCTGATACTCCAAAAGCATCGTGAATATAAGCTTTTTGCCAAGTTGAAGAAATGCAAGTTTTGTCTTGAGGAAGTAGCATTCCTTGGGCACGTGGTATCAAGTCATGGAATATCTGTTGACCCAGCAAAGATTGAAGCTATTCAAAGTTGGGAGCAACCTAAATCAATGACCAAAGTACGTAGCTTTCTCGGCTTAGCTGGTTATTATCGGCGATTCGTAGAAGGGTTTTCTCGAATCGCTACTCCACTAACTCAGCTGACTCGTAAAGATACAAAGTTCAGTTGGAACGAGGAATGTGAGAAGAGTTTTCAAGAACTCAAGAGGAGACTCATTCCAGCACCTGTTCTGACAATACCATATGGTTCGGAGGGATTTGTCATCTACAGTGATGCTTCGGGCAAAGGGTTAGGATGTGTTCTCATGCAACATGGGAAAGTTATAGCCTAAGCCTCACGACAACTCAAAGAATATGAGAAGAATTATCCTACTCATGATCTAGAGTTGGCAGCTGTTGTCTTCGCACTAAAGATTTGGAGGCATTACTTGTATGGGGAGAAAGTGGAGATCTTTACGGATCATAAAAGCCTCAAATATTTCTTCACTCAAAAGGAACTCAACATGCGACAATGACGTTGGCTTAAACTATTGAAAGATTATGATCATACCATCCAATACTATCCTGGAAAAGCGAACGTGGTAGCTGACGCATTGAGTAGAAGATCATATGCGGGTACGAGTGCGATATTGTCAACGCAAAGGCCCATTTTGTATGACTTACAAAGGATGAAGATAGAGATAAAGAATCCAGGGACCCATGTGATGATGATGAATATACGAGTAGAACCTACTTTAATTGATAAAGTTAAAGCTGCTCAAACTACAGACCTGGAGCTGATGCGTATGAGAAAGAAAGTGCAAGAAGGTGCTATGCCGGAAGCAAGAATCGATGAAGAAGGAATACTTCGAGTCAACTCCAGACTTTGTGTTCCTAACGACCCTGATTTAAAGTATAAAATCATGATGGAGGCGCACAACACACCATTTGCAATCCATCCTGGGAGTACCAAAATGTATCATGTTATTCGTCATACATTTTGGTGGAGCAATATGAAGATAGAGATAGCGTTGTTTATCTCAAGGTGTCTAACTTGTCAACGAGTTAAAGCAGAGCATCAAGTACAAAAAGGTCTATTGTAACCACTTGAAATTCTAGAATGGAAGTGGGAGCACATTACCATGGATTTCGTTACCGGTCTTCCTAAGGTTTCTCAAGGCATAGATGCAATTTGGGTCATTGTTGATAGATTGACCAAGTCTGCTCATATCTTACCGATACGAGAAACTTATACACTTAAATGTCTTTCTTGTATGTACATAAAAGAGATTGTAAGACTACGTGGTATGCCGGTATCCATAGTTTCTGATCGAGACCCAAGATTTACTTCACGATTTTGGGTTAGTTTGCGAAAAGCTATGGGCACGAATTTACGATTTAGCTCAGTATATCATCCTCAGACGGACGAACAGTCGGAGAGGACTATTCAAACTCTGGAAGATTTATTAAGACTCTGTGTCCTTGACTTCAAGGGAAGTTGGGACAAGTTTTTACCGTTGGTGGAGTTTTTCTACAACAACAGTTATCAAACAAGTATTGGCATGGCTCCATTCAAAGCGTTGTATGGAAGAAAGTGTCGTTCTCCAGTATGCTGGGATGAGGTGGGTGAAGCAACGTTGTTGGGACCGAAGTTGGTACGTATGACTACGAAAAAGATTCAAATGATCCGACAACGTATAAAAACCTCACAAGATCGACAAAAGAGTTATCTGATCTTCATCGAAAGGACGTGGAATTCGATATAGGAGATCATGTGTTGTTACGTGTTGCTCCATGAAAAGGAGTTGCGAGATTTGGAAAGAGAGGAAAGCTCAATCCTTGATTCATTGGCCCTTTTTTAATCCTCGATTGGGTAGGAACTGTGGCTTATAGACTCGCTTTACCGCCAAGTATGTCTCGTGTTCATAACGTTTTTCACATATCCATGCTACGTAAATATGTGGAAGACCCAAACCACATTATTGAGTTAGAATCGGACAAAATAGTGGAAGATTTGACGTATGAAGAAGTTTCTGTTCAAATCTTGGATAAGAAGGAACATATTCTACGCTCCAAGGTTATACCTCAAGTCAAAGTTTTGTGGAGAAACCACGATATTGAGGAAATGACTTGGGAGTTAGAATCTGAAATGAAGTCAAGGTATCCTTACCTCTTCGATATACCAGGTACATGCCCTAATTTCGAGGGCAAAATTTCATAAGAAGGGAAGATTGTAAAACCCCAACTTTTTGAATAAAGATGAATTTTTTATAAATATTATTTTTGAATATTATGGAGTGAAATTGATATAATGTTATAGTTGTGGGTAATATTTATAAATTTTGCAAAGTACATAAGTTTTTATATAATATTCGATTGGTCGGAGAATATTCGTTTTAATAGGGAATATTTGTACAACGGCACAATCATTGGTGGACCCCACAACTGAATTATTGTAGGATTGAGAAAACGACAAAAATATTTTTATGAAAATAACGGCAGAAGGTTTACCATTGATACTGTTAAACTACTCGGTAGTAAAAGTAAAGTAATACGCGTGGTTGCATAGTAGCCCACGGTATTGATTATTGATGCTTACGTTAGAAGTCACTTAATTTTGTTTAATTATTGTCACAGTAGTTAATGTAAAGTTTGCTTATTTTATGAACCCCATTTACCCATTTTTCAAAATAATCGGTAAAAAATTATTCAGTATATATATATATATATATATATATATATATATTAGTATTATATATATGATTATGGTCTTTGAAAAGGACATATGGGTGGAGAAATTTCAAATGTCACGAATGTAAGATGAAAAAAAGGAAGGCATGAAATGTGTATATATATATATATAATATATGTTTTGTTATATATATATATATATATATATATATATATATATATATATATATATATATATATATATATATATGCCATGTAATGAAATATCACGGAGAGATTTGGGGAAAGGAAAGTCAGGAGAGAGTAGCTTTCATTATATATATAATATAGTTTATTAGTTTTGTTTTTTTATGGAAAATAGAATATATTAAATTTTATTTAAAAGATTTTGCTTTAAATATGGACCCGTTCATGCGTTAGTTACTATGCAGTCCATTTTTCTATAAATAGAAGCTCATTCCTTCATTATTTTCTTACGAATTCACTGAAACTCTAGAGAGATAAACTATAGAGAGAAAGAAGAAAGTATTTTGCTACTTCATTACTTATATATCCAGTACTCTTCTTCTTAAGGTAGGGAATATTATTTGTTGTACTCGTAGGGAGTATTATTTCTTTTGTATTCATGACGAGAACTTCTGTTATTCCATTCTTTGTTATTCTGTTGGAATAATCTGTATACGCGGACTACCCTATACTTGGTGACATTCTTCTAATATTCCAACTTTATTATTATTCTGTTAGAATATCCTGTCTGTGCGTTTACGCCGGACCTGGTTCCATCTTTATTATTATTCTGTTAGAATATCCTATCTGTGCGTTTATGCCGGACCTGGTTCCGTCTTTATTATTCTGTTGAAACATCCTGTTGGTGCGAATTTCGCTTGACCTGATTTCGTTACTTATTAATCTGTTGGAATAACCCGTCTATGCGAAGTACCGCATGCATGGTGATTTCTTTTATTATTCCATTCGTTATTATACTCAGTTGGTTAAAATTTTGACTTCTATATTCCTTGAAATTAGTGGAATATTCTTGATATTTGCACTTCATCTAGTATCTTTTCATGGAAATATTCTTTTGAGCATTCTTGAATTTTACTCTACAAAGCAGTATCATGTTGACAATCTGGACGTTATTAGTTCCTGGATAAATTAATTCTTGAACTTATTTTATTGAATTCTTATATCATTGTCATCATCCTCATGTTTATATTTTGTTGAAAGTTATCTGTCGCCTGTAGTGCATTGATGGACTTGGTATGATTATGACCAGGGATTATTCGGTGTAATCATGACCGTAATGTTATAAATGATGTGGTAAAAGTCCTCATTGGCCCGTAGTGTATTGATGAACAGTTGTTGGCATGATCATGACCATTAATGAATATACAAATATTCTTGGCCCGTAGTGCATGGATAATTGTGGTCGTGATATTAAAGAATATCCTTGGCCGTAGTGCAGGGGTGATTCGATGATGTGGATTATTTATTAAGCTGAGTCTCAGCGATAAAAGTCATGAAAAACCTTTTGAATTATAGAAGATAGTAGATTTTATTCTCTACTTGACTCTTCTAATGGATTGCTTGTTTTTGCTACAATTAAACTTGATTTTGTTATATTGTATCAGTTTAACACTATTTAAGGCAAATGACAATTTATTCTGCATTATCTTAGTCATAATATTTCTAACTAGGCTAGTTGAGCTCACCCTTTCTTTCACTGTTCTCTTCAGGAAATGAAAACGTAGCTGAGACGAGTTGGGGAACGGAGTGATAGTCCGGATGATAGTATTAGCTAGTAGTCCTCACTATTCTGTTAAATATTGTGACAATAAATATAATGAGGACTTATTCTGAGAGTGGATATTGTCTAGAAGACAGTATTTGTATTTAAACTCACAACTCTTTTGTTGTATAATTAAGATTATATTTATGTTTTGTACCATGTATTTAGCGACTCAGAATAGGTGATGTATACCTATTCTGGCGGCGTCACACTATTCATGACAAAATTTGATTTTGTTTCTATCCAAATTATTTTTGATACAATATTATTCTTGAATTTTACTCCACAAAGCAGTATCATATTGACAATTTGGACATTATTGAATTATGGATAAATTGGATTATAAATCTTTAAAATTTATCCTTTTCTTTCATTTAATTGAATTCTTATATCATTGTCATCATCCTCATGCTTATATTATGATGAAAGTCATCTTTGGCTGTAATGCATAGTTGGACTGTTGAATGGTATGATTATGACCAGGGATCATTCAGTATAATCATGACTCGAAATGTTACAAATGATGTGGTAATAGTCATCATTGGCCCGTAGTGCATTGATGGACAGTTGTTGATATGATCATAACCATTGGTGATAATAATGAATATCCTTGGACCATAGTGCATGGATAATCCAGTGATGTGGATTATTTATTTAGGTGAGTCTTAGCGATAAAATTGATGATAAAATTTTTAAATCATAGAAGATAGTAGATACCATGCTCTACTTGACTCTTTTAATGGATTGCTTATTTCGATGTAGATAAACTTGATGTTTATTGTATTTTATCAGTTTAACATTGTTGAAGGCTAATGATAATTTATTCTGCATTATCTTAGTCATAATATTTCTTACTGGGTTAGTTGAGCTCACCCTTTTGCTTTCATTATTCTCTTTAGGAAATGAGAATATAGCTGGGACGAGTCGGGAAATGGAGTGACGGTCCAAATAAGTGGCTATAATAGTCCTCACTATTATGTAAAATAGTGTGATAATAATTGTAATGAGGATTTTATTTGAGTTTGGATACTCTCTACGAGATATTATCCATGTTGAAACTCTCATCTACATTTTTGTCGTACTGTATAAAAGAAGTTTGTATTTAAATTTTGTACCATGTATTTGGCGACTCAAGATGGGTGATGTATACCTATTTTGGGGGCGTCACAGCGGGGTCCACCAATGATTGTGTCAAGGTACGGATATTCCCCCATAAAAAGAATATTCTCTGACCAAACGAATATTTTATGACAAGTTGCTTACTTTGCAAAATTTTTAAATATTATCCACAACTATAACATTATATCAAATCCACACCTTAATATTAAAAAAAATATTTCGAGAAATTAAATCTTTATTTATAAAATGTGGGGTCTTACATAACTTCTCTATGTATTATACTATGTGTACAACTATACATGATATGCAGATATTCTACAACGATTGTTACGAATCAACCCTAAAACTATCTAGAATCATCAAGTACGGTTGAATATGATCATTTAAAAACTATGACATCCACATTGGTAGCTCATTTCTCAATGTATTTGAACTCTAAAATTAGCTAGTATATTTCTGCTCATAGGATTGAGTAAGAAATCAAAATCGGCCTCAAAATTGCACCAAAAATGACCAAATCGTATTAATTGAGTTGTACAAATGGTTTCAGCGAATGAGGCGTTAGAATAGTTAAAGAACCACATACAGTTTTGGGGGAATTCTGTACCGCTCAAGGCTCACCGCACCAATTTTTATATTACATATATTTTTTAATTTGGGATGTGTGTGATGTATACGTTTTGAACCAAAATTTCTCATCTTTCTGTTGATGTGATCATGTGTGTGATGTACTTTTGCCAATGATATAGATTCCATTTAGTATTACTTATTATTTCAGTATGATCTCTTAATTTTATATCTTATTTTATTATTCATAACACTTCTTCTTTCATTCAAAATTTCATATTATTTGTAAAATGGTTTAGCATTTGAATTGTTTTTGTCGTCCCATTCTCCATGGAATTACATAGTAATATCCAAATATATATATATATATATATATATATATATATATATATATATATACATAAAGACGATGAATTTGTTGTATATAATATTATTATTGATTATGTTAATTGATTTTGGAATCGAAACTGAATAAAATGAAATCAAACCACATGTTTCAAAACTGCACCGTATCAATCACAAGCAGTGTCATGTGTGATTTTTTATTTTTCAAATTGTACTCAAACAAGTTCATGTATGATATTATACCTGGCAAATATGATATCATGACAAAATTGATTTATTTTCGGTTCAAATCATTTTTGATATAATATTATTCTTGAATTTTACTCCACAAAGCAGTATCATGTTGACAATATGGACATTATTGAATTCTTGATAAATTAAATTATAAATCTTTAAAAATTTATCCTTTGCTTTCTTTTAATTGAATTCTTATATCATTGTCATCATCCTCATGCTTATATTGTTATGAAAGTCATCTTTGGCCTTAGTGCATAGATGGACTTGGTATGAATATGACCAGGGATTATTCGGTATAATCATGACCGTAATATTATAGATGATGTGGTAAAAGTTCTCATTAGCCGTAGTGCATTAAAGGACAGCTTTTGGTATGATCATGACCATGAGTTCTCTTCGGCCAAGGGGCAAAGATGAATTTTTTAATGGCGTGATTATGACCGTTGATGAAAACACGAATATCCTTGGCCCGTAGTGCATGGATAATTCGTGGTTGTGATACTAAAGAATATCCTTGGCCCATAGTGCAGGGATGATTCGATGATGTGGAATATTTATTAAGTTAAGTCTCAGCGATAAAATTTATGATAAACTTTTTAAATCATAGAAAATAGTAGATGCCATCCTCTACATGACTCTTCTAATGGATTGCTTATTACGCTGCAGTTGTTAATCTAAAACTTGTTGTCTATTATACTCTATCAGTTGTTATACTGTTGAAAGCTAATGATAATTTATTCTGCAATTATCTTAGTCATAATATTTTTTTACTGGGCTAGTTGAGCTTACCTTTTCTTTCACCGTTCTCTTCAGAAAATGAGAATATAGCTGAGACTAGTCGAGGAATGGATTAACGGTCCAGATGGTTGCATTAGTAATCCTCACTATTCTATGAAATAGTGTGATAATAAATGTAATGAGGACTTATTTTGAGTTTGAATACTGTCTAGAAGATAATATTCGTATTAAAACTCTCAGTTTATGTTTTTGTCGTATTTTACACAGCAATTGTATTATTAAGTTTTATTTGAATTTTGTACCATGTATCTGGTGACCAAAGATGGGTGATGTATACTTATTTTGGGGGCATCACAGTTGGTATCAAAGCTTATGGATATGATCCCTGGCTAAGATATGAGACTAGAACTAGAGGGAGAGACGAGTAATTCCTTTGCTAGTATGACCTACCTAACTTTATTTATTATTTAATTAGTCGGTCAGAATATAGGGATATTATGTGGTGTGTTAATTAACCATTGTTTTGTGGCAGTATTTGAAAATAACATCCGAAAATGTTGAGATAAGCAATGGAGCACAAGAGACCGTTGAGTCACCACATAACAATAACCAGGATAATGTGCAGGAAGGCAACAATCCTCAGGTGAATAACAACACCGACCAAATGATGAACGATGGGATGTTCAGAGGCTTTGTGCAGTTCATGCAACACCAAACGAGAGAGAATCTTGTTCATAATACAGGTGGAAACAATGGCAACCCACGGTTAGTCATCGTTAAGCAGTTCAAGGTTGGTCACGGTTGGAATGCTCATCGGATCAAAAGGTTCCCTTCGCCACCTTCATGTTGAGAGAAGAGGCAGATCATTGGTGGGAATCTGTAACACGTACTCAGCATGCCGCACTGAAGATGTCTTGGGAGAAGTTTCAAGAACTGTTCAACGACAAGTACTTTCCCGAAAGTATTCGTCACATGAAAGAGGTAGAGTTTGTAAGACCCTAACTTATTATAAATAAAATCGAATTTCCTCTATTTATTATTGTGAATAATAAGGTGTTAAATTGATATAATGTTTTGGTTATGGGTGAAATATGCAAATTTTGTAAAATAAGCAAGTGGTTATAAAATATTCATTTTTGTCGGGGAATATTCTTGCTGTCGGCGAATATTCGTACGACGGCGCAACCATTTGTGGGCCCCATAATGAAAAATGGTCGGATGAAAAAAACGTCAAATTTGAGTTTTTATAAATAACGACGTAGTTGTTACCGTTAACACTGTTGGAATACCCGGTGGTTAAAATAAAGTAATACGCGTGGTTGCAGAGTAGCACACGGTATTGCACATTATTTTTGAATTATTGATTCTTACGTAAGAAGACACTACTCAATAATTGTTACAGTAATTACCATTCAATATTTTATTTTATTGATTCAATAATTGTTACGTTGATATTTTATATTATTGTTGTTTCAATAATTGTCACTCCACAATATTTTCCATTATCAGATCAATAATTCATATTATTTGAATAATATTATTAGATAGCATTATTGGAAATGTCTAAGGAAGTTCTGTCTAGAAAAGGGGTTTGTTCACCTAATTGCGCGCCAATAAGGAGAAATCCTTATCGGAAAGCCCTCTATTTCCTGGGAACGACCTGGTTGTCATAATTGTGATTCTGTAATATTATTTGTGAATAATTAATTAGTGATTTATATAATAAGGAAATATTTAATTTATGTGGATATAAATGATGGATATATTTATTGTGGTTATTGTTGGGAAAAATCGATAGGCGCAAAACACGCAAGTGTTCGTGATCAACAAGTAATATAGTAGTGAATAAAGTATCATTCCCATGCCACGAGGACAAATTAGCAAGAATTTTAACTTCATAATTATCAATTTTCTATTAATCCTAATTTTATTAAACTATTCAATTAAATGCTTTAAAATTATAAAAACTAAATTAATAAATAAATAAACTATCACAAAACAATCACTAATATCAAAATCCGGAATTTCAAATAATTAATGGAGAATTAGACTTATGATTTCACCCTAAGCTTCACTCTAATTTCCATTTCATGCATTTTTCCACTTTCACTCCAAAAGACCACCTTTCTTCACCACTTGCCTCCATGACCATCCTATACATTTAAGAACATGAAACGAGTGAAAACGAACACAAAACAAGAAGATAACTACGAATTTAAGCTTGAAATGAACATCGATTCGTGTATATTAAATCCACTTATCAAAATCCCCCAAACTTAAATCGTGCCAGTCCTCGAGCACAAAACAAACTACATGCTATGCAATGCAATGCAATGAAATAAATAAAATCTAAATGCCTTAGAATCCAACAATATCGCAGAAACTAAATTATCCCATCGGCCTCAGAGAAAATAAGCAACTTTACAATATGAATCACCAAACCTAATCCACAATTTTGTATTAATTCTCAAATCTTGAACAATTATCACTGGTATAGCGTGCGTGTGTGATCAACATCTAAGTGAACTGATACGGACCCAAATTCAATTCATAAGCAACTTCTTAGAAGGAATCATATAGTGCAATCTTAAAAATTTTAAAGATAGACACAACCCAACTAAATTTAAACAATACCAAATTCAAGGGTTCTTGCAGGATACTTATACTTTCTTCTTCTTCTTCTTCTTCTTCTTCTTTTTTTTACACGGGGGCTTTTTGATCTTTTCCCATCATTATTCCCTTTTTTTAGATAGATGGTTGGTGAGTGCGTTTTACGCTCCATCTCACGCTTGTGTTTATGGGGAGTGTTTCTCCTCAACCCACCACAAGACTCAACATGTTTCATATTTTTTTTTCAAAGCTTATATACCCCACATATACTCCCCAAACTCAGGTGCTTGCCTAATTTTAGCCTTTACTGCCTATCCTTGTCGTTTTCTCATTTACCCTAGTATTATCCTTTAGAAACTATTTATGTATCAATTTGAACTGACCGGTCACCAAAGATGTTATTAGTGCTAACCTTTTTATAGCAGTTTTAAACAAGTTCAAGAGTCTATTCATAACAGAAATTGTATCACAGTTCTAATAATCAATACTGCATTGGTTAACTTGTTCTCAATCTCATCATTGGCCCACAAATAACATGAACTGCAACACTGTTGGACATATGCAAACACAATATTTAACTATTTTTTAATGATAATAATAGAAATCAAAAATCAAAAATAACTTAATCTACTATGCAAAAACCTAATCTACTATGCAAACTAGAATGTAAACAAAAATAACAAATGCATGCAAATAAGCAATTAAATCCCCCATACTTAAGTAACACAATGCCCTCATTGGATAAAAATAAAATTAAGTGCATGAGGACTTCCCTGCTGTGACGCCCCCAAAACAGGTATACATCACCCATCTTGAGTCGTCAGATACAAGGTACTGAATACAAATACAACTTAATTATACAACAGTCGTGTAAAATACGCCAAAACATAGGATGTGAGTTTTAATACAAATATTTTCATCTAGACAATATCCACACTCAATGGAGTCCTCATTACATTTATTATCACACTATTTCACAGAATAGTGAGGACTACTAATGCACCATCTAGGACCATCACTCTGTTCGTCGACTAGTCCCAGCTACGTTCTCATTTTCTAAAGAGAAAAATGAAAGAAAATGTGAGCTCAACTAGCCCAGTATAAAATATTATGACTAATATAATGCAGAATAAATTATCATTAACCTTCAACTGTGTTAAACTGATAAAATATAATAAACATCAAATTTAACTACAGTGGATCAAGCAATCCATTGGAAGAGTCAAGTAAAGTATAAAATCTACTATCTTCTATGATTTAAAAAGTTTTTCATCAACTTTATCGCTGAGACTCAGCTTAATAAATAAAATTGAATCATCCCTGCTCCACGGCCAAGGATATTCATGTAATCATCAATGGTCATGACTATATCGAATAATCCCTGGTCATAATCATACCAACAACTGTCCACCAATGAACTACAGGCCAATGAGGACTTTTACCACACATTCGTCACATTACGGTCATGATTATACCGAATAATCCCTGGTCATAATCATACAAAGTCCATCTATGCACGTAAGCCAAAGATGACTTTCAACATAATATAAGCATGGGGATGATGACAATTCAATTAAACAGGTTCAAGAATAAATTTTAAAGATTTATAAGTTAATTTATCCTGAACTCAATAACGTCCAAATTGTCAACTTGATACTGCTTTGTGAAGTAAAATTCAAGAATGCTCAGAAGAATATTTCTATGAAAAGATACTGGATGAAGCGCAAATATCAAGGATATTCAACTAATTTCATGGAGTATAGAAGCCAAAGCTTTAACCAACTGAGTATAATAGAATATATGAAACTGCAAATGGATTTTCACCTGCCATGAGGTAATCCACGTAGACAGATCATTTCCACAATTTAATAAGGAATGAATACACATGATCATTCACCATGCATGTGGTAATCCACATAGACAGGTTATTCCAATAGAATAATAAAGAAAGGAATAACAGAAGGATTCACCATGCGTGGGATAGACTGCACCGACAGGTTATTCCCAACAGAATAATAAATAATGGAACCAGGTCCGGCGTAAACGCACATATAGGATATTCCTATAGAATAATAAATAATGGAACCAGGTCCGGCGTAAACGCACAGACATGATATTTCGACAGAATAATAAATAATGGAACCAGGTCAGGCGTAAACGCACAGACAGGATATTCTGACAGAATAATAAAGAACGGAATATTAGAAGAATTTCACAATGTATGCAGTACTTCGCATAAATAGGTTATTCCAACAGAATATTAAGAATGGAATAACAGAAGAATTTCACCAAGTATAGGGTATCCTGCGTATACAGGTTATTCCAACAGAATAATAAAGAATGGAATAACAGAAGTTCTCTTCATGAATAAGAAAGAAAGAATACCCCTTACGAGTACAACAAATAATATTTTCTACTATAATAATAATAATATCCTTTACGAGTACGACAATTATATCCCCTACTTTAAAAAGAAAAGTATTTCGACTGGTAGGGCGGAAATATACTTGAAGAAAACTTGCACTACGCTCAAAGCTTTCTTAAACTCTTAAGAAATATGCTCAAGATTATAGAAGAAGAACTCTCTCTATAGTTTCTCTCTCTAGAGTTTCAGCGAATTCGTAAGAAATAATGAAGGAATAAGCTTCTATTTATAGAAAAATGGACTGCATAGTAACTAACTTATGAACGGTCCAAATTGATTTACTTTAATTTGAAGGTCCATATTTAAAGCAAAATATTTTAAATAAAATATAATATATTCTATTTATAATCTAATAAAATGAATAACTTTATAAAAGATTTTACTATGCAAACACTATGCATAATAAAATATAATATATTCTAATTATTGTCTAATAAAACAGATAACTTTATAAAAGTATTCTGTTTTATATAAAAAGATTTTACTATTAGCATAATAAAACGAATAACTTTATAAAAGTATTCTGTTTTATATAAAAAGATTTTTTTGTTTTATTATATTAATAATACCAATAAAACAAAACTGAGTGACTTATCACATAAGCATCAATAATCAATACCGTGTGCTACTATACAACCACGCGTATTACTGTACTTTTAACACCGGGTGTTTCAACAGTTAACGGTAAAACTTCCGCCGTTATTTTCATAAAAATATTTTTGTCGTTTTCTCAATCCCACAATAATTCCGTTGTGGGGTCCACCAATGATTGTACCATCGTACGGATATTCCCCGACAAAAAGAATATTCCCCAACTAATCGAATATTCCCCGACACAACAAATATTTTATATCAACTTGCTTATTTTGCAAAAGAAAAATTCACATATTACCCTTAACTTTAAACTTTTATCAATTTAACTATTTACCAAAATAGAAAAATTGAATACTTTTATTTCATAAAATTCGGGGTCTCACACCTGCAATTCCTAAGTCTGGGGAGGTAGTTGGTGCTCTTCGTCATCAAAATCACTTGGTGGAAATCGCGGCAGTGGTCCGGGTTGTTGATATAGATATTGAGCCGCCGGGTTGAAGCCTTGGAGTGTTGTGTTGAGTGAGGCGAAAGATGCGTTCATAGCATCAAACATGTGATCTTGACGCATTGCCAATCGCCGCATTTCCCTACGTGCTGCTCTGTTGTGCGCATTCATTTAATTTTGGAACTCAAGGAACTGAGGACTGGATATTGCCTCGATTTGCGGTATCTGCTCGGTTCATTGCTCTCCCATACCTTCATCCTCATTCTTCGAGGTATCTTCTGCATCAACTTCGTCTTCCAACGTTGATAGAAAAATAAAGCCCAGACCTCGTGGATGTGACTCGCCTCCTGCCCATACAGAATATCGCGCTATCATTCTAGAATCAAGCAAAGTAAGCAGCATTTGTGTGTGCTCATCGTCAGACCATCTTACCCGGACATTGCGACACAACCCACATATGAGTGATGGGTGTGGCAAGCCGCCCGAAAAATTTCCACGAAAACACCGGCGGATGGAGAAACTGATAATAACCCCGACGTCAATAATGAAATCTTGCACAATTGCGTACAACAACAACGCCTTCTCTTTGGTGACGTCCGAAGTGTGTTGGGATGGAAGAAATTTAGCGCATAAGAATGCGTACCATATTTTTCCATACCGGCTAAGGTCCTTGCTATGGAACAATGTACCTCCCTTTCGACCTTTAATCCAAGATGTTCCCGGCTTTTTCATATTCGTAATAACCTCCTCGTAGTCAGGGTCAAAGTCCCTCAAATGTGCATACTGACACTGTCGTGGCACCCGCAACTGATAATATGAATTAATTGCATCATCACTGAACGGGACCATGCGACCCCGCACAAACGCATTGAATGGGGTTTTATCTTCGGCGTTTGCATAAAACTCCTTGATAATGTTGACAACGGCGGGTTACGGATCTTTGGTGAGTTTTATCCACCCCTTTTGATAGATTTGAGACATCATCTCCCTATTATTTCCCTCGGGAGCGAATCCCCGCTCCGGCGTAAGGGCTTTGGTTAGCATGTAATCATACCGGTCGGCGGCACTCACAAATTTTTGACAATCATAAGTTCGTGTTAGTTGAGTGGATCGTGAACTCTCTCCCCTTTGGCGTTTAGATGTCGGTTGAGAAGCCATTGATTTCTGAATGTTAGAACTTGCTATCACACACTACCTTCCCCTTACATTTGGTTCACTCAATTTCTCAAACACTTGGTGTGCACAGTTCGTTCTTCCCCCAAGACTCGATTGTTTCTATGGTAATTCAGTTGAGAGAAGATGAAAACCCTATAGAAATGTAACTTACACTCAATTGCTCTATGTGTTCCCCATTTTTTTGATGAATATGGGAGGTATATGGTAGGGTTTATATAGAGATGATGTAGGGGAGAGGAAGTGGCCCAATCTTGATAATGTGATTAGTGGGTGTATGTTTGGTAATGGGGTGAGAGGATGAGTTCTAGTGTAATCGTGGGTAGAAGGAGTGGTTAGGTGGTCTTGTAATGGAGGGCGGGTGGTTTGGGTGTGAAGAATGAGATAGAAAGAGGCGTGTTAGTGGGGAAATAAGAAAGAAATCGTTTGTAACGGCTAACTTGTCTGCCCAGAATTCAACACCCCCGCCCCGGCGGGGGGTGCAAGACCATTTGAGCCCGCCCCAGTGGGCATGCCCACTAACTTCAGCTTTTTGACTTCATATGGTGCAAATCAAAAGTGGCTTATTTTCCTTCTTTTCTTGCTCGGTGTTGCTCTTACTCACTTTTGACTCCTCCTGCAACCATAAACATGCAAGATGTTAGATTTTTTACGACTTGGAGTATGCTTGAGAGTTTCAACAAAACTTTTACTCTATAACACCTACCTAATACTTAATAAAAGCTACATTCTAATAATTATAAATAAAACTATGAAAAATAATGAAATATTGGGTTGCCTCCCAATTAGCGCTTGATTTTAAGTCATTCAGTCTGACTACTCCCTGTTTCATCTAGGATCGGTTGGGCAATCTGTGGCATGATTTCTATTTGTCACATAACACCAACACTGTTGTAATGCGTGTCCGTTCACTTGAATATTTGGTAATGAATTTGAATTTCTATCCTCAATTAATGCCTTTAGACCATTATCCTCCTTGCAATCCCTGAACTTGATGCGTGTAGGATTTTCGAGAAACTCACACTCTTCCTTGTCAGTTGGGATTGGGATTTCTTTAAACACCTTCACCGTTACTACTTGATCGAACACTTTCATTATTAGTTCTCCGTTAGGTACATCAATCAGTGTTCGCC